>JBBPTY010000362.1:0-19607 GCA_038094335.1 Tylopilus aff. striatulus | reverse complement strand
GCGGCCTCCGCAAGTCGCTTGCCCTTGCCGTTTCTACGAGTCAGGTACATCCAGCTCAAGACGCCTCATAGACTCAGTATGGATTTCCCCCGGTTTTTGTTATGGCTGATCAGCCCCCTGATAAGAGGCAGGCTACAGCTCGTCTGAATTCGCCCAAGGTGCTCTTCCATGGGCCAGCACAAAATTCTTTTGCAATTGCCTCTCCCTACGATCACATAATTCAGACTCGGCCCTTGACATTCCACATGACGACCTCATTGATGGGCTGAAAGATAACATGGGAGAAACTTGCCTCTGGGTTTTAAAGGTGGGTGAACTGCCCCAGCCCTGCTCTGCATCCTCGGCTAGCAGCGCTGCGAACGGCGTGTCAGACCGGGATGATTGCACTCTGCCTGTCGCGATTTCTGTCGAGGCATATCCTCCCGCTGCATCTTAGTGAGATTCTTGCGCGATGCCACTGCATCTGAGATGTAGTACCCCCCAACGATAAATTTCCATCTCGTCTTGCCCTTTGAGCACTCGGCTCATTTCGTCCGCTGTCTTTATTTCAGTACTACTGGGACCAATTGCCACACGTGGGACAAGGTTGGAAAGAGTTCTTTAACCCGATAGAAAACCATAACAGTAAGACACATAGATATCCTTTGTCTATGCCATCCGCCCAGCCCACATGGCTGCGGTAACCGTACCGCGATTCGAGTTTGTGCCCGTCTTCGACCAAACGTTCTATCTGTGGAACAGTTACAAGCTGTTCGAGGCGGCACAGATCAGTGAATCCAGCTTTTCTGCATTCATCTGGTCATCCCTCGGGACGAGCCTACACGGAAAGGGCAATGGATGCCTGGTTAAATCCTGTCAGCGTCATATCCACCATGCAGGGTAAACGATATTTACACTGCCATCCCAGTGGACCACTTCACATTTTCCGAACCCTCTGTTTTTTCAATCCGGAATAGGGCCAGCATGCAGACCATTGCAGACCACAACGAAACATCCCCCACGTGCCTTCCTGGACTACATAACCAGAGTGAGCCCTTTGGAGCCAGAACGAATGCGTGAGGGACAAACCAGATGCGGCGCCCGAAGCCAAAGACATACGCGACCGTGTCATCGTTCAGCGAGCCATCGTCACGCAAAAAGCGATCCGGCATGAACATCTCTGGCTTTGGATACCTCTTCTCGTCGCGTGACATTGCCCTTCAACATCTATTGTCATCGACCGTATGTTCTGATTAGAATATACTTACCAGACATTAGGCATAACTGTCGCACCTGCAGGAGTGGTAGGCTTCCAGAACAATACATCATCAATGCTACTCACCTTGGGGAATGTAATAGCCATCATAGATGTCATCTTCACTGGCGGCATGAGGAAAGCCTATATAGCATTAATTCTGGAATTCCAGTGTAGAGATTAAACATACCGAGTGGACCCATCGGGTGGCACCGCATCGTCTCTCTCAATATCGCTTCTACATACGGAAGCGATGAACGGTGTTCGAAGTCTGGCAAACGGTGAACCCCGATTACGCGGTCAATTTCGAGTTGTGCACGACATTGGACATCCGGATGGTTCATCATGAGATAGACAAAGATGAGCAGGGTAGCCTGAGTCTATCCCCGAACAGTTAGTCGACCAGAAGAGCAACACAAATGCAACGACGAAACGAACCGTCTCAACACTGGCTAAGCATACCGTTAACCTATATCCTGAAGAACACGATACGACGACATTCACCTGCATACAGTGTGCCAGCAGACTCTTTGATGGCTTGCGCGAGCTCTGGGTCCATCGCATCATCTTCCAAGCGATGTCTGCTGAACGCGTCCGAGACCATGGATGGTCCCGTGTTCCCTTGTTTCTGTTATTCTGGTAAGCTACACACGTACGTGTACGTTTTGAATTTTTCACGCACGATGCATCGTTTGACCCATTCATACGGTGTGTTCAACCCATCAGCAATCAGATGTCTACACTCGACAGCATCGGACTTCCATCCCATCCCCGGTAACCAGGATGGCAACACCTTCACTGCGTTACATGCAGATCATGATGTAGAGGGAACTAATTTGGATGGCAAAAAAAACACTCACGAAACGGAAATGCGTTACACAGCGCAGATAATTCGGGTGTACAGACTCTCGAAACGATGTTCCCAGCCCGTTGCATGGACGCGATGAAACTCTCTCCACCTTTCAAGCTGTAACCATACGCGATCTCCATGACCACGGACGCTGAAAATCTATGTATCCGTTAGTACCCCAAAGCACGACACATAATTTGGGGACATACGTGGTGAAGTGCTCCGAGTAATGTGTTGGGTCCTGCAATAAACGAGTCAAGAGCTCGTATGCTCTCCGAAGTTGCTTATTGCGGAAGCCCAGCGCCGCTTTTGCGTGAAAAGATTGGTGAAGCAAGCGTCGGTGTAACCTGAACCTCGGCCCGTACCGAGCGAACAACGTAGGCCACTCGAAACCAAACCTTCATATGTCCGAGTCAGCACAGCACTGCAATAAAGGGGGAAATTAGTTACAGGTCGCCTATAGAAAATTCTGGTCGATCCGAATATTTACGGGAACGCTTTTCGAGCAGGGCAACGGCAACTTGTTCCGAGTTCAACAGTATGATATCGTTGCCTAAGACACGTGTGTAAACGATGTCCCCTGTTGGATGATGTCAACGAGGCTTGAGGGAATAATAGAACTAAGGGAACGTGCCATATACTTTTGCCCAAGCGGTGTATGTGAGATAAGGTGCATTCGTGTTCAGACCAAGCACGTTTCCAAGGAAGGGAAGGGGCGTAGGACCAGGTGGAAGGGGCGGTCTGCCGATATGAGCAGATGACGATGGTCTGAGCATTTTTGCCACGCTCTTAACCACGAACAGAGCAGCAGCCAATGCGAGGATGACACCAATCATTGTGCTGGGGCTAAGGGGGACCACGACGCACCCTGAGATTAAAGGTCAGAAGGTTCTTCGGCTCAGTAGGTGGGCAAACATGCCCCAATTAGTAACTACCGTTGATACCATATAAAGTTTGTGTTGGACTTTTTACCTCAGTGTCGTTATTTGCTTATGTAATGACCCATTGTTTTTGTGTCTGACTTGGCCCCCTCGACTCGGCTGGTTACACTACCACTGGATCACATATCTTATGTATAACATGAAGATTGAGGCTGTATCTTATCACCTGAGATCTATACTGAGACACTTTTTGGTACCATATCTCAGTTGTACTTGAAGAGAAATGCACCAACTTTCTGGGCCTTCAGCTCATCAAATCATCAACTTTACAGAAAATTTGGGATACATGCGGGGCTGCAGGTATTGCTTGAGTAAATTGACATCCAAATTCTGTGTATGATAGTCCTAGTCTGTGCATTGTGTGCTGCATGAGTAGCTTAGGATAGATGTAAAGACATGATTGTCAAGGGACATGCTCTTTGATCGTGAACGGACCGGGGTTAAGAGAAACACCAAAGAGTCACCACTTCGGGACAATGTACTTGAGCACAAATCAGCCAGGGCTCGCGTGCTATGCCTGCAAAGGTGCTGTGGCCAATGCATGACCCATTGTTAACGATACCAATACTGGGAAGAAACCGGATATCGTGATGTCTGATAAAGCAAGGTGGCCGAAGTGATGCTTTCACAAAAACGTCAACTGTCGTAACCTTTTTTTGACTGGAGGTGCGCACGCATTATCTAGGTGCTGAGATTAGACGCTAGAATGCTCGGGGAGTCCGTGCTTCACAGCAGACCACACTTCTGGGTGGAGCAAATTATCTTCTATCGATGCATTTAATGACTTGTGCGCGTGATGTCCGATCATACTCACCTAGTAACCCAGTGGCCATGTATTCAGGGTTGCAATTAGGATCGCCAAACTCAGCATAATGTTGTCCTCTGCCACCGTGTCATCTGTAACTATCGGGACATGTCAGCATACGCACTTGATTCATTCAAAGGTGACTTGTGAGCATCGTCGGACCTCAGATGACGGTGTGCTGAAACCGAGTCCTGTGACATCCAACTCAGTCTGCCGCATCTGTGGGCGGGACGTGTGTCAATGGAATCGAAATGATGGCAGCAGACGGCAGCATTCGCGGGATCAGATAAGAATACTTCCGTCGCGAGGATGACGAGGACGTGCCTTCTTGGCATACGCAGAGTGAAACAAAGCGCGTATTAGACCACCAGTAGCTTAATTGCTAGTGGCCGAGGTCGCTAAAGTCATTTACATTGGACTTGTCGATGTATGCCATGTCGGTGTGAGTTTTGTCTTCACCGCGATGGTCGCGGGCGGCAACAGTAGGTGTCGTACCCACCCTCATCATGGACACCGGTGAACCATGCTACGCTCCCTTTCTCGAGCTCAACATACTTGTCGTCTTCCTCGCGTTGACTGCGGTGTTGCTCGCCATCTGGGGCACACGAATGCTCAGGACATCTCGGTCGCCAGCGCATCCGCCACTTCCACCCGGTCCTACGCCGCTTCCTTTGCTGGGAAACGTACTTGGCGTGAATAGGAACGCACCCCATCTCACATATACGGCCTGGTCAAAAATATATGGTACGCCCGTCTGCATGCCCCATTACTATCATTCACGACAATCAATCAGGTGACATCGTTTACACACGTGTGTTGGGCCACGACATCATACAACTGAACTCGGAACGGGTCGCTGTGGCGTTACTCGAAAAGCGTTCTCAAAAGTACTCTGATCGAGCAGGATCTGGTCCTGCTGATTTGTGCGTCCTCCCGTCGAGTCTCTGCCCTGCACTCACTAGCCCCAAGGTTCGACTTCGAGTGGCCGACTTCAAATGCCCGGTATGGCCCAAGGTTTAGGCTACACCGACGCTTGCTGCACCAAGTTTTTCATGCCAAGGCGTCAGTCAACTACCGCGGTAAACAACTCCGTAGAGCGTACGAGCTGTTGACACATGTGCTGGACAACCCCGCACAATACTCAAAGCATTTCACCACGTGCGTTCGCCGAGCGTCGCGCTTCGAGCTAGAACTAACCTGCGCACAGATTCTCGGCCGCAGTAGTCATAGAGCTGACGTATGGGTACGACATGAAAGGCGGAGAGACATTTGTCTCTTCGATGCAGCGTGCTTCGGATATCATGCTGAGTATTGCCACCCCCGAACTATTCGCACTATGTATCGCATTTCCGTTTGGTATGTTTTTCATTTCCTTCTACATTGCTCTAACAGCTCGAGACAGTGAAATCGCTTCCATCGTGGTTACCGGGAATGGGGTGGAAGTCCAAGGCTGCCGAGTGCAGGCGTCTAGTTCCTGATGGGTTGAACACGCCATATACATGGGTTAAAGATCATATTGTACGTGGACAATCCGAGACTCTTGTGCGTAGCTTATTAGAATACTAGGAGCAGGGGAATGTAGCGCCTTCCATGGTCGCCGATGCAATCATGCGACATCGTCTGGAGGATGATTCCAAAGATCCAGAACTCGCACGTGCTATTAAAGAGTGCGCTGGAACATTATATGCAGGTAATTGTTCTGGTTGCACCCCATTTCTTCAGGCTAATGGTGTGCTCAGCATCCGTGGAGACGGTTCGTCTCACCCTCTCATATCTAGTGCTGTATCGTAACGCACAGGAAAACAGACGCATGCTACGCTTCTTGTGTTCGTCTATCTCATGATGAACCACCCTAAGGTGCAAAGTCGCGCACAGCAGGAAATTGACCACGTTGTCGGAGGTCGACGACTACCTGACTTTGATGACCGGCCGTCACTGCCATATGTGGATGCGGTATTGCGAGAAACAATGAGGTGTCACCCGGTGGTGCCGCTTGGTACGCTTACCCTTCTCGATAGATGCCCAGATATATTAATGAGATTTAGGCCTCCCTCACGCCACTTCTGAAGACGATATCTACGACGGATATCACATTCCTCAAGGTGGACGTCGTCGCTAACACCCCGCATTGGTTGGGCTTATCGCTTATACAGGTGCAATGATTATGGCCAATGTCTGGTGAGTAAGCCTGCATATGCGTATGTATGCGATAACCATGGTATGACAGGGCAATCTCACACGACGAGGAAAGGTATCCAAGTCCAGAGATGTTCATTCCAGAGCGTTTTCTGTGCGATGATGGTTCGCTGAACAACGATAAGGTCGCGTATAGCTTTGGTTTCGGCCGTCGAATCTGGTTAGTCTGGCAACGGTTCGTTTAGGAACCCGGGATTCTCATTCTGTGCATACAGTCCAGGAAGACATGTCGGGGATGCCTCGCTGTGGTCTGCTATGGTCTGTATGCTGACCTTGTTCCGGATCGAAAGGACGGATGGGTCTGAGAATGTGACGTGGTCCACTGGAGTCGCAGTGTAAGCACTGCCGACCTCGCAAGGAACGCCCATTGCTAATATGATTCAAACAGGCACCCACTACCTTTCCCCTGTCGGTTTGTTCCTAGAGATAAGGAGATGGATTCACAAAAGCTGGCTTCGCTCATCTATGCTAGCCGCATAGCCTTGTAACTCTATACTACGGTAACATCTTTGACTCGCGGTGAGTAAAGATGTCAAGGCAGACCGCTGGCGTGCAAGCTGAGATTGTCGTGATGGGCCGGGTAGAGTGTGGGTCTTTGTGTTAGGGACGGAAATGGACGTGGTACATGCACACAGCGGGATACCACAGGCTGTAAACGTTTGTTTTTCCTAATTTTGCTTTCATTGTTCCAACAAGATGAAGTTCGTCTTCAATGCTACTCTTCTGTCAAATCGAATTTCGTGATTGCGATAGGGGATTACGATAGCGGCTGCTCAAACAGAGGGGCCATGGTATTGCTTCACTGTAAATTTGATCCATTAACACCTGATGGCCACTTAAGACTCTAAATAGGGTCTCAGATCTGCACAATGATTATCGACCAAGACTTCGCCCTGCTCACACTCAAGTTGGAAACCGCGCCAGTGTTCGCAAATGCTCACAGCGTCGTGTACTGACAGATTGTCACTCTGCCCAACAAAAGTGTTCAATGAAGTTCTCACACTGTCAAGCAAGTGACAGGTGAATGTTACCTGGATGAAGGTCAAAGTCGACGATCGTCGACAACGAAGTAAAGGCAACCAGGTGGGGGGCATATTTCTTAATTCGATGGCAATTCAAATATCGTTTCGCCGCTCAATCTCCCTCGCTTCCGACAATCATGATCATCGTCTTCCTTACATTGGCAGCCGTGCTGCTTGCCATCGAGGGCGTACGAAGGTATAGTTCGTCGCGGTATACAAACAGACACCCACTCCCACCTGGCCCAACACCACTTCCTTTGGTGGGAAATGTTCTCGGCATCGACACAAATGCGCCTTATCTGACATACACGGCGTGGTCGAAAATATATGATACGCCCTTAAAACCTATTATAATCCTCGACTACGCCACGCCCTACTGATATCATTCATCAGGAGACATTGTTTACACCCATGTCTTGGGTAACAAGATCATAATATTGAACTCGGAACGGGTCGCCGTTGCGTTGCTCGAAAAGCGTTCTCAAAAGTACTCGGATCGACCAGACTTTTCATCGGCCGACTTGTTCATATTCTCGCCATTGCCCAGTGCTTTTCTCTGACTCATTCACCAAGGTTTGGCTATGAGTGGCCGACTTCGATGGCTAAATACGGACCGAGGTTCAGGCTACACCGTCGTCTGTTACATCAAGTATTTCATGCCAAGGCCTCCATGGCCTATCGCGATAAACAGCTGCAAAGAGCGTACGAGCTGTTGACGCATCTCTTGCGTGACCCTGCACATTACACAGAGCATTTCATCACGTTTGTTCTCAGCTACATCTCACACTCCAAGGTACTATCTTGCACACAGATTCTCGGCAGCTGTAGTCGTGGGGGTCACATATGGGTACGACATGAAAGGCGGAGAGACATTTGTCTCGGTGATGCAGCGTTCTTCGGATATGATGGTAAGTAGTATGACACACACAGTGTTCGCTCTATGTGCCGCACTTCCATTTGGTGAGTCTTTTACTTCACCGATCTATACCTCTTCATATACGCGTGTTCAGTGAAGATCCTTCCGCCGTGGTTACCGGGAATGGGGTGGAAGTCCCAAGCCGCCGAATGTAAATATCTGGTGGTTGATGCATTGAATACACCTTATGAATGGGTCAAACAATGTATCGTACGTGTCGAAGTCGACATTCGCGTACGTAGCTTATTGGATACCAGAAGCAAGGGAGTGCAGTGCCATCCATGGTCTCAGACGCAATCATCAGACACCATCTAGATGATGATGCAAAGGACCCAGAACTTGCAAAAGCCATCAAAGAATCTGCTGGAACACTTTACGCAGGTGATTATCCCTGTCAGATCCCATTCCTCTCTAGGCTAACATTGCCCTTGAGCTACCGTTGAGACGGTTCGATTTGTCATTGCATCTCTGGCATTCTTGATTAACATGCTCATAAATAGACGCATACCACGCTGCTTACCTTTGTCTATCTCATGATGAATCATCCAGACGTTCAATATCGCGCGCAATGTGAAATTGACCGCGTGGTTGGGGTTCGCTGTCTTCCAGATTTCAAACACCGTCCATCGCTCCCATACGTGGATGCGGTATTAAGAGAGACCATGAGGTCTCATCCAGTGGCACCCCTCAGTATGCTTCTCTCTACATTGGATTTCTCAGGTTCATTAACACTACCTAGGCGTTCCTCATGCTACCACCGAAGACGATGTTTATGACGGATATTACATTCCGCGAGGTGAGCGACGTGGCCACTCGAGTGGTTTGACTTATCTCGCCTGCAGGTGCGACGATCATTCCCAACATCTGGCAAGTATACTTTAACCAATACATGGCACTCAATAACGACGACCATCGCAGGGCAATGTCACACGACGAGGAAAAGTACTCGAATCCCGAGATGTTCATGCCAGAGCGATTCCTGCGTGATGATGGTTCGCTGAATGATGACACGATCGCGTACGCTTTTGGTTTCGGACGTCAACTCTGGTTCGTCTTACCTACGTGCGTGCAGGCGTTTTAGGGTTCACATACTCTATACATGTAGTCCGGGAAGGCACGTCGTGGATGCCTCGTTGTGGTCGGCAATGGTCTGTATTCCGGCCTTGTTCCGGATCGAAAAGACCGAGGGATCTGACAACGTCAAGTGGTCCACTGGCCTGGGAATGCAAGTACCATCGACTTTGCAGAACGAGCATGACGCTGACCTCGTTTTACTAGTCATCCATTACCTTTCCCGTGTCGATTTGTCTCGAGAGATAAAGAGATGGATTCACGAAAGCTTGCTTCGTTGATCAATGCTAGCAGCACAGCCTTGTAGTTCTCGATTGCGGCTGCGCTTTCGGCTCCGGTTGAGTCAAGTTAGGAGACCAAGCGTGCTGAGGCTCAGCTAGCATGGCGATAAGGTGTGGTATGAGAGATATGAACGACTGTTGTATGGAACCCCTGGCCTATGTAAACATTTACACACGTCAATTGTATTGTTTTGCTAGCAGTGTAGTACCGGACGAAGAACTTTATTCTACATTGAACTACATTGGGGTCAGAAAATTTCCCTTGACCCAGGGTGGATGCCAATCCGAACTGGGTCCAAGCAGAGGTGATTTTTGGCAGGATGTCCCCACTTGCCCAAACCAACGGTCCATATGGCAAGATGGTTGCATGTCACACGTCGTGTGAGCATGGGATGCACGAAGTGAGCGTCGGGAACCTACAGCCGCACCCTAGTCACTCACTATTGTCTCCAATTGCAGTGTTGGAATGGGTCCGGACAACCATGTACGAGGTAAACTTGAAGCTGCCTGCAAATGGGAGGATGCTGCATAGATGACGGGAAGGTTGATGGCTTTGACGAAACTCAACGCAACGCAGGTCGATTAGGGTAGGACGTACTTGACGTAGCGAAGGGCCATCCAAGCACGTCGTGAGCCACTCATTCGTGTCGACCTACCCACCGTTTTCCAACGATATTGCAGAGTTGAACGGCCGGAAAGAGTTCCATGGGACCAATAACGCACGAAATGACGCTCGCCGCAGTAAAAACCTTGTTGCAGCCAGGTAATTCCATTGTATAGGGTAACAGCTGCACATGGCCATATCAGGGATGTATGTGGACATCCACTCCTGTAGGCCTACTTGGACTGTCCCCGTGACGATGCAAGCGACGACCCGTACTGGACGCAATGTCAGCCGATGCGACGGCGACAACTGAGCTGAACGTGAGCGCTGGTCGATGACAGGTCAACCGCTCTCCCGGGCAGATCAACCACGAAGTATAGTCCCGCATCTTGGACGCCGTTTTCATAACCGGCGGACTGGGCAAAACGTGTCCTTGACCCACCTCGCGCCTTTCTTGTACTGTCCATGTGGCTCAATACACACGTACAGCAGCGAGAGGATAGCGAGTCTTTGTCGTTGCCTCGCGGTCGTTCCTCTCTTCTATAGCTGACAGTGATTTGTCTTCCAACGTCGCTTTCTGATCTTGATCTTCTGCGTCAGCACACCTCGGCCGATGGTGGCAAGGAGTTCGTCAACTTGAATGGCCTGCGACCGACCTCTTTTCTCACACAGAGTCACGTGTCCTCCCATATCTTATGCTGGGCCATGTCGCCCGAATGAAAAGCCTGCGGTGTCTGAAGATTTGATCCATTATCGTCCCCACTGTCTCCCCATGTCGTTGCCATATGCATTCGAGAAACGGGTCGCGCTCACTGCAGCGCACTGTACTTATACACTGACCGCGTCCGTGTTCAACACGCTCGTCAAGCATGAGACACTCACTAAGGGGCGACAAGTCGTCTATCATAGGTACGTCTCTCCTCGCCGTCATCATCATCTCCAGAGTCTCGATCTGACACACGTGGTGGGACAGTGGGCGACTACACTGCACAAGCGGTCGTCAACGCCATCCTTGGCCGGGCCTTCCCCGTGGGCCCGGTCGTGGGGAAGAAGACGCGGTCATATGTGGTTGAAGTTTTTCGAAAAACAGTGAGGTGTCACCTGGTGTTGCCGCTTGGTGCGCTCAATGAATGTCCAGATATGTTAATAGGATTTAGGCCTTCCTCACGCCACCCCTGAAGACGATATCTACGACGGGTATTACATTCCTCAAGGTGGACGTCATCCCTGACACCCTTCATTGATTGGATTTGTCACTTCTACAGGTGCGATGATTATGGCCAATGTCTGGTAAGTAAGCTTGCATATGCGTATGTATGCGATGACTATGGTATGGTTCGCTGAATGACAATAAGATCGCGTATAGCTTTGGTTTCGGTCGTCGAATCTGGATAGTCTTGCAACGGTTCGTTTGAGAATCCGGGATTCTCATTCTATGCATGCAGTCCAGGAAGACGTGTTGGGGATGCTTCGCTGTGGTCTCCTATGGTCTGTATGCTGACCTTATTTCGGATCGAAAAGACGTATGAGTCGGCGAATGTGACGTGGTCCACTGGGGCTGCAGTATGAGCACCGCCGACCGTGCAAGGAGCGTGCATCACTAATATGGTTCAAACAGTCATCCTCCACCTCTCCCCTGTCGGTTTGTTCCAAGAGACAAAGAGATGGATTCACAAAAGCTGGCTTCGCTTATCTGTACTAGCCGCATAGCTTTGTGACTCTATACTACGGTAACATCTCTGACCCGCGCTGAGTAAAGATGTCAAGGCAGAGCGCTGGCGTGCATGCTGAGATTACCGTGGCGGGCCGGGTAGAGTGTGGGTAAAGATGGAAACGGACGTAGTGCAGGCACACAGCGAGGTTGTAAATATTTTTTCCTTATTTTTGTGGCGGTACGTGTGGGGAACTTTGCTTTCGTTGTCTCAATAAGTTGAAGTTCATTTTCAATTCTACTCTTCTCTTCTGTCGAGTCGAACGTGATCGAAATAGGGACTACTCAAACAGAGGGACTATGGCATTGCTTTACTCTAAACTTGACGCATTAACTGAAGGCTTTAAATAGTGTCTCAGATCTACTCAATGATTATCAACCAGGACCTCGTCCTGCTCACACTCAAGTTGGAAACCGCGCTGTTCACGAATGCTCGCAGTGCCGTATACCGACAGATTGTCACGGCTCAACAAAAGTGGTAAAGTTCCGTGTATGTCTTACACTGTTAAGCAGGTGACAGGTAAATGTTACCTGGACGAAGGTCAAAGTGGAACAACGAAGCAACGGCAACCCGGTGGGAAGCATATTTCTTAATTCGACGCCAATTCGCATCCCGTTTCGCCGCTCAATCATCCTCGCTTCTGACAATCATGATCATCGCCCTCCTTACATTGGCAGCCGTGCTGCTCGCTATTGAGAGCGTACGAAGGTATAGTTCGTTGCGGTATACAAACAGACTTCCACTCCCACCTGGCCCAACACCGCTTCCTTTGGTAGGAAATGTTCTCGGCATCAACAGAAATGCGCCTCATCTGACATACACGGCGTGGTCGAAAATATATGGTACGTCCTTAAAACCTATTATAAGCCATGACGATGTCATGCCTCACTGATATCATTCATCAGGGGACATTGTTTACACCCATGTCTTGAACAACAAGATCATAATATTGAACTCGGAACGAGTCGCCATTGCGCTTCTTGAAAAGCGTTCTCAAAAGTACTCGGATCGACCACAATTTTCATCAATCGACTTGTTCGTATCCTCAATATCGCTTGGTCCCTTACTCTGACTCGATCACCAAGGTTTGGCGCTGAGTGGCCAACTTCGCTGGCAAGATATGGGCCGAGGTTCAGGCTACACCGTCGTCTGCTACATGAAGTGTTTAGCGCCAAGGCCTCCCTGGGATATCGCGACAAACAGCTGCAGAGGGCATACGAGTTGTCGACGCATCTCTTGGGTGATCCGGCGCATTACTCCGAGCATTTCACCACGTTCGTTCCCAGCTACATCTCATGCTCCAAGGTACTATCTTGCACACAGGTTCTCAGCAGGTATAGTCATGGAAATCACGTATGGATACGACTTGAAAGGCGGAGAGACATTTGTCTCTGCGATGCAGCATGGTTCGAATATCTTGGTAGGTAGTATGACGCCCGAAGTCTACGCTTTATGTACCGCATTACCATTTGGTGAGCTTTTATTTCATTTATTTATATCCCCTTCATATCCGTGTGGCCAGTGAAGATCCTTCCGTCGTGGTTACCGGGAATGGGATGGAAGTCTGAAGCCCCCGAATGCAAACATCTGTTGCTTGGCGGGTTGAATACACCTTATGAATGGGTCAAACAACGTATCGTACGTGGAGAAACCGAAATTCGCATACTTAGCTTACTGGACACCAGAAGCAAGGGAATGCAGTGCCATCCATGGTCTCAGATGCGATCATCAGATACCATCTAGATGATGATGCAAAGGACCCAGAACTTGCAAAAGCCATCAAAGAATCTGCTGGAACACTTTACGCAGGTGATTATCCTTGTCAGATCCCATTCTTCTCCATGCTAACATCGCCCTTGAGCTTCCGTTGAAGCGGTTCGATTTTTCATTGCATCTCTGGCCTTCTTGATTAACACGCTCATGAATAGACGCATGCCACACTGCTTGCCTTTGTCTATCTCATGATGAATCATCCCGACGTCCAATGTCGCGCGCAATGTGAAATTGACTGCGTGGTTGAGGGTCGCTGTCTGCCAGATTTCAGACACCGCCCATCGCTCCCATACGTGGATGCGATATTAAGAGAGACTATGAGGTTTTATCCAGTGACACCCCTCAGTATGTATCTCTCTATATTGACTTTCTCAGGTTCATGAACGCTACCTAGGCGTTCCTCATGCTACCACCGAAGACGATGTCTATGACGGGTATTACATTCCGCAAGGTGAGCGACACGGCCACTCGAGTGGTTTGACTTATCATGCTTGCAGGTGCGACGATCATCCCCAACGTCTGGCAAGTATACTTTTACCAATACGTGGCATTCAATGACGACTAGTTATGGCAGGGCAATGTCACACAACGAGGAAAAATACCCGAATCCTGGGATGTTCATGCCAGAGCGATTCCTGCGTGATGATGGCTCGCTGAACGACGATACGATTGTGTATGCCTTTGGTTTCGGACGTCGGCTCTGGTTCGTCTTGCCCATGTGCGCACAAGCGTTTAGGGTTCACATATTCTATGCATGTAGTCCAGGAAGGCACGTCGGGGATGCCTCGTTGTGGTCAGCAATGGCCTGTATTCTCACCTTGTTCCGGATCGAAAAGATGGAGGGATCCGACGACGTAAAGTGGGCCACTGGTCTGGTAGTGTTAGTACCATCGATCTTGCAGAACGAGCATGACGCTGACCTCGTTTTACTAGTCATCCATTACCTTTCCCGTGTCGATTTGTCCCGAGAGACAAGGAGATGGATGCAGGAAAGCTTGCTTTATTGATCAATGCTAGCTGCACAGCTTTGTAGCCCTCCATTGCGGACGCGCTTTCGGCTCGGGTTGAGTCAAGTTTGGAGACCAAGCGTGCTTAGGTCCAGTTAGTATGGCGATAGGATGTGATATAAGAGATGTGGACGAACGTGGTATGGGACCCCTGGCCTATGTAAACATTTACACATGTCAATTATGTATTCCCTTCTTGTTTTTCTAGTAGTGCATTGCTGGACGAAGAACTTTATTTTACATTGAGCTACATTGAGATCTGAAAACTTCCCTTGACCCAGAGTTATTGCCAATCCGAACTGGGTCTTGAAGCGATTTTCGGCAGGATGTCCCCACTTGCCCAAGCCAACGGTCAATATGGCAGACAAGATGATTGCATGCCACACGTCGGGTGAGCATGGAATGCACGAACTTGTGAGTGTCGGGAACCTACAGCAGCACTCTAGCCACCAAGGCAAGTATTGTGTCCAATTGTAGCATTGGAATGGGTCCAGACGACCATGTACGAGGTGAACTCGAAGCTGCCTGCAAACGAGATGATTAGTTGACGATGACGGGGAAGCTGTTGGGCCATCCAAGCACATCACGAACCACTCATTCGTGTTGGCCTACCCACCGTTTTACGACGATATTGTAGAGTTGACTGGAGGGAAAGACCCTCAAGGGGTCAATAACGCACGAAGTGAGACTCGCCGCAGTCAAAACCTCGTTGCAGTCATGTAATTCCATTCTATAGGCACATGGCCATATCAGCATCACTGACTCACTGAGGCCCAGTCTGCCCAACGAAAGTGGTAAAGTTCTCACGCTGTTAAGCAGGCGATGGGGTAATGTTACCTGGATGAAGGTCAAAGTGGACGACCGTCAACAACGAAGCAAAGGCAACCCTGTGGAGAGCATATTTCTTAATTCGATGGAAATTCGAATCCCCGTTTCGCCGCTCAATCTCCCTCGCTTCCGACAATCATGATCATTGTCCTCCTTACATTGGCAGCCGTGCTGCTCGCCATCGAGGGCGTACGAAGGCGTAGTCCGTCGCTGTATATAAACAGACTGCCGCTCCCACCTGGCCCAACACCGCTTCCTTTGGTAGGAAATGTTCTCGGTATCGACAGAAATGCGCCTTATCTGACATACACGGCGTGGTCGAAAATATACGGTACGTCCTTAAAACCTATTATAATCCTCGACGACATCACACCCCACTGATATCGTTCATCAGGGGATATTGTTTACACTCGTGTCTTGGGTAACAAGATCATAATATTGAACTCGGAACGAGTCGCCGTTGCGTTGCTCGAAAAACGTTCTAAAAAGTACTCGGATCGACCAGAAATTTCATCAGCCGACTTGTTCGTATGCTCATCATCGCCTGGTGGTTTGCTCTGACTCATTCACTAAGGTTTGGCTATGAGTGGCCGACTTCGATGGCTAAATATGGGCCGAGGTTCAGGCTACACCGTCGTCTGCTACACCAAGTGTTCCACCACAAGGCCTCCTTGGGCTATCGCGACAAACAGCTGCAGAAAGCGTACGAGTTGTTGACGCATCTCTTGAGTGACCCTGCACGTTACTCAGAGCATTTCATCACGTTTGTTCCCAGCTACATCTCACGCTCCAAGGTACTATCTTGCACACAGGTTCTCGGCAGCTGTAGTCTTGGAGGTCACATATGGGTACGACATGAAAGGCGGAGAGACATTTCTATTGGCAATGCAGCGTTGTTCGGATATCATGGTAAGTAGTATGACACCCGAGGTCTTCGCTTTATGTACCGCATTTCCATTTGGTGAGTTTTTATTTCATCTATTTATATCCTCTTCATATCGGCGTGACCAGTGAAGCTCCTTCCGTCATGGTTACCGGGAATGGGATGGAAGTCTGAAGCCCCCGAATGCAGACATCTGGTGGTTGATGCATTGGATACACCTTATGAATGGGTCAAACAACGTATCGTACGTGGAGAGATCGAAATTCGCGTACGTAGCTTACTGGACACCAGAAGCAAGGGAATGCAGTGCCATCCATGGTCTCAGACGCGATCACCAGACATCGTCTAGATGATGATACAAAGGACCCAGAACTTACACGAGCCATCAAAGAGTCTGCTGGAACGCTTTACGCAGGTGATTATCCTTGTTAGATCCCATTCCTCTCCAGGCTAATATTGCCCTTGAGCTACCGTTGAGACGGTTCGGTTTGTCATTACATCTCTGGCATTCTTGATTAACACGCTCATAAATAGACGCATACCACACTACTCACTTTTGTCTATCTGATGATGAATCATCCAGATGTTCAATGTCGCGCGCAGTGTGAAATTGACCGCGTAGTTGGGGGTCGTTGTCTTCCAGATTTCAAACACCGTCCATCGCTCCCATACGTGGATGCGGTATTAAGAGAGACCATGAGGTCTCATCCAGTGGCACCCTTCAGTATGCTTCTCTCCACATTGGATTTCTCGGGTTTATTAATACTACCTAGGCGTTCCTCATGCCACCACCGAAGATGATGTTTATGACGGGTATTACATTCCGCAAGGTGGGCAATGTGGATATTTGAAGTGGTTTGACTTATCACGCTTGTAGGTGCGACGGTCATCCCCAACATCTGGCGAGTATGTATTTATCAATATGCGGCGTTTAATGACGGTCATGGCAGGGCAATGTCACACGACGAGGAAAAGTACCCGAATCCCGAGATGTTCATGCCAGAGCGATTCTTGCATAATGATGGCTCACTGAATGATGACACAATCGCGTACGCCTTTGGTTTCGGACGTCGACTCTGGTTCGTCTTGCCTACATGCGTGCAAGCGTTTTGGGGTTCACATACTTTATACATGTAGCCCGGGGAGGCACGTCGGGGATGCCTCGTTGTGGTCAGCAATGGTCTGTATTCTCACCTTGTTCCGGATCGAAAAGACGGAGGGATCCGACAACGTCAAGTGGTCCACTGGTCTGGGAGTGTAAGTACCATTGACCTTGCAGAACGAGCATGACGCCGAGACCTCGTTTTACTAGGCATCCACTACCTTTCCCGTGTCGGTTTGTCCTGAGAGACAAGGAGATGGATGCACGAAAGCTTGCTTCTCTGATCAATGTTAGCCGCACAGCTTTGTAGTTCTCCATTGCGGTTGCCCTTTCGGCTTGGGTTGAGTCAAGTTAGGAGACCAAGGGTGCCTCGGCTTAGTTACTATGGTGATAGGGTGTGGTATGAGAGATGTGAACGACGGTGATACGGGACCCCTGGCCTATGTAGACATTTACACATGTCAATTATGTACTTCTTGTTTTTCTAGCAGTGCAGTGCCAGACGAAGAACTTTATTTTGCATTGAGGTCAGAAAAATTCCTTTGATTCGGAGCTAATGCCGATCCGAACTGGACCTTGAAGTGATTTTCGGCAGGATGTCCCCCACTTGCCGAAACCAACGGTTAATATAGCGGACAAGATGATTGCATGCCACACGTCGTGTGGGGATGCACGAAGTGAGTGCCGGGAACTTACAACTGCACCCCAGCCACTAAGGCAGGTATTCTCTCCAATTGTAGTATTGGAATGGGTCCGGACAACCATGTACGAGGTGAACTCGAAGCTGCCTGCAAATTGGATGCCGCTGCATAGTTGACCATGATGGGAAAGCTGGCGGCTGTGACGAAACTCAGCACAACACGGGTCGATTAGGGTGGGACGTACTTGACGTAGCGAAGGAAGTTGTTGGAGGCGATGATGACAACGTAAGCGCTGGTCGATGTGACGCCAGCATGCTCTCTTGGGTAGATAAACTTCAAAGCATAGTCCCGCGTCTTGGGCGTCGTTTTCATAGCCAGTGGACTGGGCAGAATGTGTCCTTGACCCACATTCGCACACTTTGTGCCTTTCGCGTGCTGTCCACAATGCTTAATACACACATACAACAGTGAGAGGATAGCACGTCTTTGTCAATGCCTCACAGTCGTTTCTCTTTTCTATAGCTGATGGTTCGTCTTCCAACGTCGCTTTTCTGGTCTTGATCTTCTGTGTCGGCACACCTCGGCAAGGAAGTTCGTCAACGGCCGCTCAGACTGTGACCAATCTCTTTTCTCACACAAAGTCACGTGTCCTCCCATATCTTATGCTAAGCCATGTCGCCCGACTCATAAGCCTGCGGTGTCTGATCCATCATCGTCCCCATCTCCCCATGTCGTTGCCATATGCATTCGAGAAACGGGTCGCGCTCGCTGCGGTGCGCCGTGCTTGCGCGCTGACCGCGTCCGTGTTCAACACGCTCGTCAAGCACGAGACGCTCACCAAGGGTGACAAGTCGCCTGTCACAGGTACGTCCCTTCCCGCCGCCGCCGCCGCCGTCATCACCAGAGTCTCGGTCTGATACATGGTGGGACAGTGGGCGACTACGCTGCACAAGCGGTCGTCAACACCATCCTTGGCCGGGCTTTCCCCGCGGACCCGGTCGTGGGCGAAGAAGACGCGGCGGAGCTGCGCGCCGAGAGTGGGGTGGCGTTGCGGGACCGGATCGTCGCGCTCGCCAACGCAACGCTCGCCGCGGATCTGAGCGCGGGGGAGGACGCGGCGTGGGGCGTTGGACCCAGGCAGGCATACTCCCCAGAGGCGCTCTTAGACGCGATCGACCGCGGGCGGGATCAGAGCGGTCGGACTGGACGTGCGTGTGTTTTCTCCTCGTTGCATAGACGTGGGAACTGATGCGAGGTAGGTCGGTGGACCCTCGATCCGATCGATGGGACCAAGGGATTTTTGCGCGGTGGCCAGTACGCTGTATGTTTGGCGCTGATCGTTGACGGGGAGGTTGTCCTCGGCATCCTGGGCTGCCCGAACTTGCCGGTGAAGCCGGATGAGCCAGAAGGTGCCAAGGGATGCCTCTTTGTTGCCGTCAAAGGGCAAGGTGCTGAACAGGTACGTCGATAACCATGCAACTGACTGCGTCTCACGGACACGCGATAGACCACGCTCGCAGGCGATTACGCGGTACCGCTGAAGATTCCTCCCGTAGGGGTGGGTGCCCTCAACTTTTTGGAGTCCGTCGAGGCGGCGCATGCAGACCTGGCATTTAATAACCGGATATCAGAGCTGCTGAACATCACGCGGGCGCCAGCGCGCATGGATAGTCAAGCCAAGTATGGCTGCCTCGCGCGAGGTGATGGAGGAGTGTACCTCCGCATGCCCACTGGGACGGGG
>JBBPTY010000361.1:0-19621 GCA_038094335.1 Tylopilus aff. striatulus | reverse complement strand
GCACCTGAGAGAAGCGCCCCATGGAGATCGGCCCTCACAAGCTTTGTGTGCATCGAAGATGTACTCGACATCGTGGTTTCGCATAAGGACGAAGACACTTCGGGCCTGGGTGCACCCAGACCTAATACAGTCGACTCCCTCATAACCGATACCAGGTATAACCGATACTCCCTGATAACAGATACATTTTGGGATATCCCGACTTGGTTTGCAGGGATTTTGTAACTATACCCGATACCCGATACCCGATAAGGATTTTTTGGAATCATAACCGATACTTTCAGTAGGATAATGCCAAAATAATGAATTTCATGATATAATCTTGTGAAAATTCGGATATCAACAGTGGTCCGAACCATTGATTTCCCTCTTCGGATAAGCGTAGGTAAGTAACGCGACAGTCTGTTTCTCCTCCACCTCATCCCGGTCACCTGTCTCAAGCACCAGCGACCCCATCTGTCAGCACGCTTGCCCACCACTCCCTTCGTGCAACCGTCTGCGTGTCGCCCCGCAGCACTACCCACCATTGCTGGGTCCCCACATGCATGTGTGTTTCCCCGCGTCTGCCAGGTGCCGCCTTGCGAGGCGTGTCCCACCCGCCCTCGCAGCTCACACCTCGCTACCAGGATCCCACTTCTGTTCAGGGCTGGAAAGCGCTGCGCACTTTCGCCCATACCCCTCATCTTCCTTCTCGCTCATGTCCGTACATTGTCATATATTCATCGGTAGTACTCAATACACCTCCCTCTATGCTCCCGCTATGCACACCCAGAGTGATGTCCAAAGTACAGTTGTGTCAAGGTCATATCTAGCAAATCAGATGCAACAGATACATTGATATGCAGATGGAGGTGCTGCAGTCAATCGA
The DNA here is from genome assembly GCA_038094335.1 of Tylopilus aff. striatulus. Taxonomy (NCBI): domain Eukaryota; kingdom Fungi; phylum Basidiomycota; class Agaricomycetes; order Boletales; family Boletaceae; genus Tylopilus; species Tylopilus aff. striatulus. The sequence continues at coordinate 18,753 of JBBPTY010000361.1, read as the reverse complement.
AGATAGCTGCACAGACCAGAGCAGCACAACGGCCACACATGACATATCCCCCCTTCCGCACTTGCAGTCACAGCGTGACATGACTGTCACGCTCTCGAACAACCGATACTCCCTCATACCCGATACCTCAAGGGCTATCCCGAGGGGTATCGGTTATGAGGGAGTTGACTGTACCTGTGATACCATGCCTTGCGCTATTTTTATCTTATCAATCACTGTCATGTGCTAACGCATACCAATATCAGTTAGCATTGTTATTATCCGCTCAATAATGTCTGGGTGCTTATCCATGTTGCGAAGAGACCTCACTTACGACTTACGACCCTGTTACAGCTGTCACGTGGGTAGTGACCCGGAGGCCCGGTTGGTGTTTTATGTTACTCTGCAGTCACGAATCACGATCCGGCCTCCGCCAGCGCTTCTAGTTCATGCATCTCACAGCCGCTTCGTGGAAATAGAAGAAGGTGCGTGAGATCACACTCGAAGTTCCTCCGGAATCACGACTGGGCGCGCTGTGCGACTGTGTGTATTTGGGCAAGACTACCATGGCGAGTCCGACATGCTTCGATGAGATACCTGAAATTACTAACAAAGTTTCGCACAATGAAACAGCCTCTTTGATGCTGCTGCTGCTGCGGGGTGCTTATCACCGCAACCGCGGAGCACCTGCTAGGCGCATCCCGCAATCTGTTGAAATTGACGGAAAGTTCCTGGAAACATTATGGGCGCGTTCGATTCCTAGCGAGCTGGTTCACAAGCTCAGCTCAGCGCTTAGCCGGTAAGCCGACGACCTGATCTCGGGTACAGACGAGACAGTAACACAGCAGCGTGCAACGTGGAGACGACATATTTATGTGTGTGATGATTATTTTTGATGGGTTCGTGGATGTAACATTCGCAGCCAAATCAAGAACGGGGGCTATTCTCGTCGGTATTCCCACCGTTCCCCGAATCCACTAAATAGTGTGTCAGAGGTTCGTGCCTTACCTGTCCGCTCAGTGATCCAGTGATCCAGCAGTTGTGTAGTATTCATCCAACAGCTGGGGTGCAAATGCTTGCAGTCTAGCGTCAAGAAGCAGCTCAGTGTCTCTGAGCATGTGTCAGCTGATCGTTATCAGGGCTGTTCTCCCCCCCTTGGTTGGGGGGCTGAACTCGGACCGTGAAGTGTGATACAATCTGTGGAGTGGATCTGGTACGCCTATCGATTGGATGCGAAACCCGTTTAGTAACCTGAGTACCCACCAACCGTATAAAGATACACTGACGAGATTTCATATCCCCCGCGACTCATCCTCCTTGTATCAGGTAGACGCTTCCTGTGATCTTCAAGATGGTAGATGTCCCTTCCACCCTCAAGCCTGCAGAGACCACTGTCGCCCTCATCGAGATGGCTGTGGAAAAACATAACACTCGTTGGGACAAGACATTCTTCAAAGCCGTATGTCGCCTCAGATCCTTTATTTGACACGTGTTGAGCAATGCGTCCAGGTGTTGGCTGGTGTCATGCTGTCGTTCGGTGGTCTCCTTGATATCATCATCTCAGGAGGCTCGGCCGGTCTCAACTCCGCCAATCCCGGTCTGGTCAAAGTTCTTGGGGGATTTGTATTCCCAGTCGGTCTCGTAATGTATGCAAGTTGTAGGGAGTGCCATATCCATACCCACCTAGTGCTGTTTTATAGGATCATTCTGCAAGGATTCGAACTGCTGACAAGTAATCTCATGGTAAGCCATCGCGTGTCCAAGTATAGATGAAACATGAGTTTGAGCTATCATAGATCTTCCCTATGGCTGCTATCAAAGGTGCAATTCCCTGGTGGGGCATTCCGGTCAACTGGTTAATAGGTATTATATTTCTTCCTTGGTGGGCATGATGTAATCTTTTTCAGTCACTTTTGGCAACCTGGTTGGAAGCCTCTTCTTTGCTGGCGTTCTGGCGAAAGGTCTGTCGATGCGTTCGTGCCTAGCCTTCTAACATTGACTTCCCACACAGCCGATGCGCTTGTTACTCAACCGCCTTACCTTAATTTCGTCCAAGCTGCTGCCGTGTATGTCCGCCATATTGGCGCAATAAGGGCTATGACTTACATTCCCTCAGCACAAAGGCTGTGACCCCTGCCTGGTATCAAGTCTTCCTTAGGGGTATTGGCTGCAACTGGCTGGTTTGTATAGCAGTCTGGGTAAGCACACGCGGAAACAATCAGTCGCTATTACTCATTAGCCAAAAGCAAGCTGCGGCGGCCAAAGAGACATACTCAAAGATCATTGCAGCTTGGTTCCCCATCTGGGTGAGTCAAAGATATGCATGCGGAATTGAATACGCTGATCGCTTATGGGTTAACTTAGGTGTTTGTTGCGTGTGGTTTTGACCACGGTAAGTCGGTTTATCCAAGCGGGTTCCCAACTCCAACTCACGATTTCCACAGTTGTTGCCAACATGTTCTCACTGCCACTGGGCATTATGCTTCATGCCGATGTGAGTTATTCTCATCGCTTCTCAGGTGTTGAATTAAAAACTTTCTCAAGCTCACGACCAGTTACTACATCGGAAAGTAAGTTGGATGTCCCATTAGTGAACACTGAGATAAATCTAACCCAATCGTAGATCTCTGGTCCCTTCGTACCTCGGAAATATCGTCGGGGCTCTCTGCGTTGGTCTCCCAGCACTGTATTTCTATTTTGATGACTGGCACGCCGGAGGATTGCGCAGTGTCGAAGAAGCACGCACCGAGAAGGACTCGCAATCTTCATCACGGTGAGGGGCGAGCACCTTCAGGTTTCTTTCTCTCTCGTTGCTCTCTGCCATCTCTTTTTACGATCTCGAATGTAGAGCCATTCGGTTCCTATGCTAATGATTACATTCTTCGACATCCCTTCCCCATACTTATTGTATTTGATTTCGGTGTGATATCGAATAGCATGCCATCCAGATGCTATGTTTGACCAGTCAACCACCCACGCGTGACGTTCAGCAGCAGGCGCCCTATATACATCCATTCCGTCTGCCTAAACTTGAAGAATCCCGTGCGTGCATGCACTAAGCCGCAGCGAGCCACTGCTGGATGTCCTTAAGGGCGGCGGAACGACAAGGGTGCCACGTAAACACGAGAAAATCGTGTACTGCATCCTGTCCTTCGAAGTACGTAACTTGACCCTCTCCAATTCCTTCACCCATCTCGGCCGCCATCTTCTTTTTCAAGGTCCGCGTCGGATCATACATTCTCTCCGCCGTACCTGTGGCAATGAACGTTCTAGGAAAGCCCTCGAAATGCGCGGGCATGTCTGAAGGGAACAGCGAGGCAGGGGAGATGTAGCGATTATGGAACGCGAATCCGATGCCAAAGAGTCCAAGAAATGCACGTTTAGAATAGAGACCGCGACCACTGTGGTGGAACTCGAGATAGTCTGCCGTGTTGGAGACCGTAGACGATCCCGGCCAGTCGTGTGAAGTGGTAAGGTCCGCCCATGGGGAGAGTAAAATGAGATGTCCAGGAGGAGCCGGAAGAGATACATCAGGGGTATTCCTGTTCTCGACAAGGTACCGTGTCAAGGCTAATGCAAGGTTCCCGCCGGCCGAGTCGCCAACCAGGATGATGTTTGCAGATGAGCAACCGATCACGTCCACAAGATAGTTGTATCCAGCAAGCGCATCTAGGAGAGCGGCCGGGAAAGGGTTTTGATCAGGGAGTGGGGTGGTGGAAGAAAGGCGATATTCCAACGAAAGTGCATGAGGTGCGGAGTCATCCAGCTCTACGAGAGCGCGGGTGATATTTGATGTCATGTCGTTCGGATGAGCGGACAGTTGGATGTACCCGCCACCGTGAAGGAAATAGAATACCTTTCGTCCGGAAGGGAGTGGTGACGTCGGCATCAGGGGACCACCCTGCTTGCCATACCAGTAACCTGGAATACGTTCCGGCTTAACTTTGGCCACCCGTGCCCACGTCTCCAGCTCGGCCGTCACGAGGTGGGGTGTCCCGTCAATCCAGACAGCGTGTGCACTACGCGTTGGTAAAGTTGCGCGATGAGTTGGCAAGCCGACAATGCCACCGGTACTACTCGTGGCAGAATGAAAGGTGTCAGGTTTGGCAGCTAGTTCAACATGAAACCTACACAGAAGATATATGTGCGACATGTCTGCTGAGTTGTATTGCAATAGTATGACCTAGCGACCAGGAGGGGAAGGGGCGCGCGGAAGGCCATAAATAGCGGATGGTCCACAGGGGTATCTGGAGCAGGATGGTGAAGAACCCGTACCCAATATAGAATCCTTTCCGTGGTTGAGTGGTGCATGACAGCGGCAAAACCATGGTAGTAGTCTGCTGGGGCGAGGAAGGGAGCACTCGTAGCCTGAGTATTAAATATTCTCGGGGAACACCGCATCATACTGTTGCAACCATCGATATCAAAAGCTATGCGTTTCAAGTGAAGCCGGACGTCGGCAGTTCATAAAGATGCAAACGTAGGATGCATTTATTCCGGAGACATTGATTGTATCATAAGGCATAGGTGCACGGCTGTTCATGCAATTGTGCCTGAAGATTGGGCTGTTTCATCAGAGAGTGAGGATGGCCAGTTTGACAGGGGTTCACTGAACGAAGTATGCGACATGATGAGTGTGGCTGTGAGAAATTTATCAAACGCGCACCTCCGGATGTCCCAAACATTCTCGCTGCTTTTCCCGAGTCGTCTGTTGGCCCACCATTCAGCACGCCGACGCAGCCAGGCGTCTCTCTTGGCTTCTGGTTCCAACGATTTGAGACTCATGCAAAATTTGAAGTCCTCCATCTTGTCATGGCATTCGGACATCCGGCCATGTCTGTAGATAGACTTTAGCTGGGATCCGACGACTATACCTGACATGTGAGACGGAAAGAGTCAGGGAGGTAGAGTACATGCCGTGGCAGAGGAGAAAGCCGTCCAGAAGAGACATACATCCCGGGATGTCGTCCGTGGTTGGATGTACCTTGCGCAGATACTCCTCCTCCTCCTTCACTGCCGTTTGCCAGTCCACCGTCATGCTGGATCAGTAATAATCTTTTTCTACAAAAATAATCATTTTACACGCTTTCAAACTCAGACAAGGAGACGCGTCGCGACGCGCTATTCCCATCTCATCTTTTTGCCATTATCATGGTGAGTTGGATGTCGATCCTCCCTTGATACTATTCTCAAATCCGTCCCAGTCTCAGACTCCCAGACGTAATAAGCGAGCCAGGTCCCCCGGAATACCCAGCAGTCCTCCCGCAGCTCAGCATCGCGAGTCTGAGTCTTCGTTGCCTCCTTCGTCTCCCCCGGCTCCGTTCTCTGACACAGACGACAGCGTAGACGAACGCGATGCCGTGAGGGATCTTGAAAACGACGAAGAGGACGCGGAAGGCGAAGATCTTTTTGCAGATAACATGGACGAGTCAGTGTTTTTTTCCAAACATCATAGTACCCCAGCTCACATACCAATCCGAAAGCGACTACGCTGCAAATGAACTCCTTGACCGTTACTCCGACCGGGATATCGACGACGAGGGAGATTTTGAGGAGATTTCGACCACTGCTCGTAGGGCCGCGGAGGCGAAAATGGATCGACGAGATCGATTGGAACGCACTGGCAGAGCAGGTGGTCGTGCTGCAGTCAGGAGTCGTGCACCCCGATTCTTGGAGAGCGACGACATGGATGATGAGGATGCTTTGGACGGGGGTCTCGGGGTAGCCCGCATGAAGCGACGCACCCGTCGTCAATACGATGAGCGCCGAGATTTGGATGATATGGACGGTGTGGACGATGTTAGCGAGCATCATACGGAGTCGTCACCTTTGCTGATGATTATCTTGACAGGAAATCCCTTTAGAACAACTGAGCGATATCAAGGCGAAGTCCATTGTTGAGTGGATAGCAAATGACCGTGTTCGCCGCTCAATCGTCAAGCATTTTCGTCAATTTTTAATGACCTATGTGGACGAGAATGGCAACTCAGTATATGGTCAACGTATCCGCAACCTCGGAGAGAGTAGGTAAACGTGCCATGAACTAGCACAAACTGATAGTTCTCCCATCCAGCAAACGCTGAATCTCTTGAAGTATCTTATCTTCACCTTGCAGTCTCAAAGCCCATTCTTGCTTACTTCCTCACCAACTCTCCGGCCGCAATGTTGACGATCTTCGATGAAGTCGCATTGAATGCGATTCTTGTCTACTATCCATCATATGAACGTATACACTCCGAAGTTCATGTTCGCATCGCCGATCTTCCCCTTAGCTCGTCTCTTCGCGACCTCCGCCGCACCAACCTGAACAATCTTGTTCGAGTGTCCGGCGTTGTGACTCGGCGGACTGGTGTCTTCCCTCAGCTGAAATATGTCAAATTTGATTGTCGCAAATGCGGCGCTGTTTTGGGTCCATTTTACCAGGACGCAACTAAGGAGGTCAAGGTCAGTTATTGCCCCAACTGCGAGAGTAAAGGTCCTTTCCCCGTTAACTCCGAGCAAGTAAGTTGAGTGGCAGTTTTTTATTGCCACGCTAATCGTATTTCCATAGACAGTCTATCGCAACTATCAGAAGATGACTTTGCAAGAATCCCCAGGGTCAGTTCCGCCGGGACGTCTCCCAAGACATCGTGAGGTCATTCTTCTCTGGGATTTGATTGACCAGGCGAAGCCGGGGGAGGAAGTCGTACGTATTTATCGGTTCTCAGAAATTAATGATTGAGTCTCACTCAGAGAGATAGGAAGTAACTGGAATATACCGGAACAATTTTGATGCATCCCTCAACTCCAAGAACGGTTTTCCCGTATTCTCCACGATCATTGAAGCAAACCATATCAACAAAAAGGAGGACCTCTTTGCCGCATTCAGGCTCACAGAAGAGGATGAAAGGGAAATCCGTGCCCTCGCTCGGGATGAACGTATCCGAAAGCGGATCATCAAATCTATCGCGCCGTCAATATACGGTCACGAAGATATCAAGACTGCCATTGCTCTCTCACTCTTTGGCGGCATCCCAAAAGACGTGAAACGAAAGCACCCCATCCGAGGCGATATTAATGTCCTCCTCCTTGGTGACCCCGGCACCGCAAAGTCTCAGTTTTTGAAGTATGTTGAGAAAACCGCCCACCGCTCCGTCTTTGCCACAGGTCAGGGTGCATCTGCGGTTGGTCTAACGGCCAGCGTCCGGAAGGACCCTGTTACCCGTGAGTGGACACTTGAAGGCGGAGCACTCGTCCTGGCCGACAAAGGAACGTGCCTTATCGACGAGTTCGATAAGATGAATGATGCGGATCGAACTTCTATCCACGAAGCTATGGAACAACAGTCCATTTCTATATCAAAAGCTGGCATTGTGACCACCCTCCGTGCCCGGTGTGCAGTCATCGCTGCAGCTAACCCCATTCGAGGACGATACAATCCTACAATACCTTTCCAACAAAATGTTGAACTGACGGAGCCTATCCTTTCTCGGTTTGATGTCCTTTGCGTCGTCAAAGATACCGTGGACCCTGTGCAAGATGAGCTCCTCGCACGGTTTGTGGTGGGGAGCCATCTGCGTAGCCACCCCAAATTTACCCCGGAAAAAGAGGAGATAGACGTTGGCACCACCCTCGACGCCGATGTATGTCCCTGCTACACTTCGACGAAGCTCATCCTAACTGGTCGCTAGCTCATACCCCAGGATTTTCTCCGAAAATACATTATGTACGCTCGAGAACGAGTCCGACCCCAGTTGTACGACATGGACCAGGAAAAGCTTTCACGTCTCTTCGTTGATCTCCGACGGGAATCTTTGGCCACAGGCTCATACCCTATTACCATACGTCACCTGGAAAGCATGATTCGGATGGCAGAGGCCAGTGCTAAGATGTGTCTCAGGGAATACGTTCGCGCCGATGACATTGATTTGGCTATTTCTGTCGCTGTTGGCAGCTTTGTCAGTGCGCAGAAGCTCACAATTAAAAAGACGCTCGAGAGGGTGAGGGTACTGTGAAGTGTTGTACGCGTCGGAACTGACTGTGAGCGCACAGGGCTTCCGGAAATACCTCACACAAGCTCGAGACTATGAAGAACTCCTTGCCTTCATTCTCGGCCAGCTTGTCAAGGAGAAGGCGCGATTCTATCAGCTACAGAGGCGCGAGCAGCCGGATTTAATTACTATCAAAGTCTCTGAACTCGAGGAAAGGGTAAGAAAGACGATTTTGGAGCTTGCCTCATGATACTCATGCTCGTGCAGGCCAAGGATCTTGACATTTACGACATGTCGCCATTCCTGCATTCAAAATTATTTGCGGCCAATGGATACAGGCTGAACGACCAAGTCATCGAGAAGCGATTCCAAAACTAATCTCTCACCCTCTAAAGGCTTGCGCTATTGTGTTGACGGTGCGCTCGTTTTTGTACGATGTATTTCAGTAGTGAGTAGTGATTATAAATGCAATAAGTCAGTGTATATAATATCTATGAGGATGAAGAGGTAGGTAGTCGCTCCGTCTTCTGTGGGGAAAGACCGTCTGGGTGACCAAGTTCGCTTTCCGTTGTCTTTTCGGTGGTCGAGGGCTCTGCGGGAGATTCCTCTTCATCGTCGTCCATAATTTCTGTAGCGGAGATGTTATAACAATACTTTCTCAAGGGTAGATCCACGCACCGTCACCATAAACATCGGGATGCTCACGGAAACACTGCTGCATGGCCTTGAATTTTTCCACACAATCAATTCCCTTCGGGTCTGCTTCGGAGTACACGAAACACGAAAACGCCTCTCGGAATTGCTGACCACAAGGCCCATGAGCCATCCCACCGAGACAAGGACAATCCCAATTGATCTCTCCTGTCTCGGGATTGAAAGCACCGCCAGAAGCCTCCCCTTCGGCCTCTTCGCCTTCTGTGAGCGTTGTTGGTGGCGCTGACAAAGGTATTTCACCCTCAGAGGCAATCGAGACCGGTTCGGACGCGTCACTTCGCGGTGCCAACGGTGCAGGGGAATCGGCAGGTCTCGGCGGCTTCGGCGGCGTCATCTGCTGCCTAGGTGCTACATACATCCAAGCCAGTCAATGCGGACACCCACAGCGAACGAGGAAACGGGCGTTACTAGAGACGGCGTCCGAGTCTAGTGATATATGCCGACCCCATGACAAAGCCAAGTAGCTTGCGACGGTGATCGAAGCACCAAGCGCGTAAACGGAGCGGGTATACCGTGCATATGGACGCGAATGAAGGCCTGCTTGTGAGTGCAAGCATCTACGGAGAGGTAGACGCGCAAATTGACGGAACATGATGGTCGGGAGACAAAGCAGGGTCTACTCAAAATTCACGCCGAGTCGCCGACAGGCTGGCCACGCGGTTGCCGGTCTTAGTCAGCTTGTTGGATCAGCAGCAACTTGGAAGCTGGCGACCTGCTAAATAACGAATCGCACGTCGTTGTATCGTATTCAAACCGCAAGACGTCGACAAGGCAAGAGTCTGGAATCCGGACGCAAATTACAGGAAAATAAAGAACAATGTAGAACAACTGCCACACAACAATCCGAACCGTTTGAATCTTTGTGGAAATGGAAAACCTAAAAGGAGGTAGATCTACGAGGCTGCCCAGTGGTGTGGTGAGTCCTCTATAGTACTTGGCTGAGTAGCAATCGAGACGTACTACTTCTAGGTAAATGGTGTTACGGGCCCTGCTGGAGACATTGAACGAGATACTACGGGTTCAAAGTCCTCCGGAGTCAGCGACCGCCCTTGAAGAATTTTGCCCATATGCGTGTGTGCAAACGGTTTACCCCTGGTCCGGATGGCGAGCAACGCCTTCACGAAAGGGACTGGTGAACCCGAGAACGTGATCTTCATGTTTTTCAAGCTACTGAGGATGCTGAATTCTGTCCTGCGCCCGGTCACCGACTGGTCAGGGAACGGCTTCCTACCGGTAGGTATCTTGAGGAAACGGCATAACCGGTCATACGATTCATAGTCTCTGAGATAGAGTTGCCCAGCGAACACGTTCAGCTGGTCGACCAGATCCCTTCGTGAAGTCCAGTCAGGAGGAAGGGATGGGATAGTATAAAGTTTGAGATCGTCTACGGCGCTCATCCATTTGGACGTGCGAGGCGCATAGACATGCAGGTACACATGTTTGCTCACCCGTATTTCGGGTAGCAACGCGTTGGCCTCGAACGGGCTTAGCAGAACGAGCACTTGATTGCGTTCGGTTGTGCGGGAGAGAACCCATTCAACGGGCCGGAGGTACTGATCGGAGGTCCCTTCAGTGGATCTGGGTTTGATCGTCCTCAAGAAGTCTGCAGTTGCCAAGATCGATGAGCACCAGATGTCTGCTCTTCGAGAAGGTGCAAAGCTCTTCTTGAGCGTTGTAAAAACTGGCCGAAAATCCCTGGGGGTAAACATTGGAAGGATAATACCAGTTTTCACGAATATGGTGACGGCAGGATGAAGGTAATGTTCCGATGGCTCTGCCCTGGGAGGCAACTCCACCTGTCGTTCGCGTTCTCGCTCGCGATAGACTTCACGTTCTTGCTCTTCATCCATCTGTATACTGGGAAGTGAGAGGACCCCAAGGTCCTTGCAGTGTTGTCGGATATCAGGATCCAGTGCCGATGAAACCCTCGAGGTATCTTGGGAGTCGAGTGGTGCATAGAGATTGGTCAACGACTTCAACTCCGGCTGAAGCCATGCATCCGATAGCTGCTGTCTTGTGGATTTCCCGCCGACAAAGAGCGCCCATGCATCATTTCTTGATCTGTGGTTCATCCCTTGGTGCGCCCAGTAAGGGGCTCGTCGTTCAATATCGCTCCAGGTTTCGTGTATTGCCCAGCTTAAAATGTCTATGGTGGTGACTGCGCTGTTTGGCATGATCTTGGAAGTATCGCGAATGCTATGGTCAACTAGGGGTGGGGCAAAAAACATGACTGAGTGACCGCGGCCTAATTTTCGCATCCGCATGCAACCTGATATATAAAACGTGTGATTCTTGGAGAATGACAGCAAAGGAATCTAAGCGAACCTTGTACGAGCGCATCTTTTGTCACCTTGGGCCCCAGTGTAACGGCTGCGCGGGACCCAATGGGAAGTTTGATGTCGGTTCCTCTCGTGTGTGCGTGATCCAGATAGACAACACATTGATCCAGTTGCTGAGAAAGTGGTGACGATGATAAGGGATGAACAACGCCACTTCTCGTCAATACCATGAGTTCATCTTCCTCATTGAAATAGATGGCGCCAGCGACATCGTGGGTGAGGTCAAGCCATGTTTTGGCAACTTGCCGATTGGAAAGATCGAGGATCAGGGACCCGACATCAAGCAACACGCGAATTTTGGGGTGCAGCTTGGTCAGCAGTTCAAGGAAGGTACGCGTGACCCATGGTTCATCATTCTTGTGAACCATCATATACGAGCCGTTCTCCGGTAGAAGAAGGTATGCAAGAACTTTGGCATTAGTTCCTCTCTGATGTTCAAGGTCGCAGCTAGCAATCGACATCGGCAGCAACCATTGTCCGTCATTCGTGCCCGAGAACCCTGATGCTGAAATCGGTATCTAAATCGAATGGATTGGCATGTAAACACTACTCACCAGTAATAAGCCTCTCTCGTTTCTCAGCTAAATCCCAACTGGACACAGAGAGCTTCCAAGGATATTCTTTCGCCTCCTTCGGAAACACCACCCGGGAAAGGTAGAAATCGATGACTGCTTGGTTCCGGGAGAAAAGTGGGAAGATAACCTTGTCCCACTGCTCCGACGGGTTGAGATTAAGTTCAGAGGGCTGCCGAAGTGCATCCGGCACAGAGTCATGATCATATTGCTTAATCCAGAGTGCATATTCCGCCGATGGGTCATCTTCATCTACAAGAATCTCGAAACAAACTCTTAAACGCTCTTCGCTGAGACCAGCATAGTAATAGGATAGGCAAGTGAGAATGATAGTGAGCTCTGGGTGACCAAACTGCGTGTCGGGTGCTGGTACGTCCTTGGCTCGGTATGGAACCGCGAGCAGTGTAGGGCCACTGGCAAGGGAGTTGCGATTGGACTGTGCCTCAGGAATAAGGCCATAGTCCACACGCCATCTCCGCTGCGAGAGGGTAAACATAAGTATGTCAGAGGTTAGCAGACCGCGGAGTAGCAGTAGCCCGCTCCAAAAAAGACATTGCTCGGCATTCCTCGCATATTCCTCCACCATCTTTACCGTGTCCTGAATTTTAAGCGCATCTTTGTCCGATATGAAACTACGAATTGCGCTGCGCAATGCCGGGGAGATGCGGGGGAGAATGCGGAAAGTGGGGAGCTGTCCACTCATCACATCTTCGGTAATTCGAAATACGAGGTGTTGCTTGACACGAGAAATGTGCATGATGCGAACATGCGGAAACGATCCGGGTTGAGTGCATTCGTACTGTATGAGATTTGGAGCCTGTCTTGAAAGAGAATATATGTGCTTCTTCACGAGTTGCAGGACTTCTTGGGTGACTGTCCACCGGTCAGGATATCCGTCCATATGTTGCTCAGGACCAAGCGTGTAAATTAATTGGAACCGGGGATGAAGGATTTCGTCGCTCTCATCTAGAATATCTCGAACATGTGAATCCAGCCATTTTCCAAGGCTCAGCCACTTGTGGGCATTATCCTGCATGACCGAATCAGTGCGGGTGACAATGAGCCACATGTTGATTCATGCTCACTTGTTTGGATGAAAAGGAAGGAACAACGTGCTTGTAAAGTTTCCAAGGCTTCGATAAGGGAGCTCCTGCAAGCTTCCATTTATGTAGTTGTGCCTCTATACCTATCAACTTGAGTGAGGCAACATGCTCGGGCTGCAAGAGTAAAATCCCTTTCTCCGCCATGCACTGATGCATCAGCTTGTGTAGGTAATCAATTTGTGAATAGAATCCGGAAGTTCGAGAGAATGGGAGATGGTATATAGGCCTATTAGCGAGCCAGCCGAGACGTGCAACCAACAGTTCAAACATCTGGACTGTCAACGCTTTTGGAACAACAACACGAACGAGCTGTTTTCCGTCAGCAAGTGCGGCAGCGGCGATTGGGATGACCACGGATGATTTCCCTTCACCCATATTGACCTGCATGACCGTGTTTTGACCGGATTCTGGGTCAACAATCTCCTTTGCAGCGTCTGCTTGATTACGACGAATGAGAAAGTTTCCTTGAATCTATGCACAATGACACTGTTAGCAGAATGAGTACTTAGCCAAAAAAGACGTACTTGGATTAAGAGCCAGTCGAGGTGCTCGTCGGGGCTCCACCCCTCGCAACCCTCGGTTTCCAATTCCTTTGAGAACTCTTCTTGAAGGCCGTCCAAAGCAAAGCAAAGCAGTCTACGCGCACGCTGAAGATCCAAGAGAAGTAGTGCTAGAGATGTCAAGCACTTCTTCCACTCTGCAGGAACGTCGACAAGCGAGGTGGATGCAAGATATCGCAAAAGGACGTCAGCAGTGATCGGGGGCCATTGTCCGAATCGAACATGTGCCTGCTCCTCCGGGACCATCATGGGCCCCAGAGACTTCTTCAAAATTTTGAGAGCATAAAGGTATGCGTACAAGCAGTGAACATAGTGGTCCTTGAGTGCCTCGACCGGGTTCTCTTCTCCCGCTACTCTATAATTCGTCTGAGACTCCACGCGAGCATGCTGTGCGCTGGCATCCAATTTAACGAGGTATTTCTGTCGAAATGGTTGATCTGTCTGAAGGCGAAGGAGTATCTGATCCATTGCAGACACATCGATCGAAGGAGTTGTGTAACTGTTGCGAAGCAAAGTAACACGGGCTGGTAGCTCCGGAGCTGGTCGGCTGTGCATCAGGTATTCATGTGTGACCTGTGTGGGTGAACCCGCGTTGAAAAGATATCGCAGAGACGAGATCGTGAATGAAGAAGTGGATGATAACTCTGGGAGAACGTTCGGTTTATCGGTAAACCGAGTGTGATTTTCTGGAAAGACTGGAGCACCCGAAGGGAAGAGGTACGCAGCCCGTTTCATCGCATTCTTCTTCGGCGTAGTGTCCTCAGGTTTTGCATTTTCAAGTTTCTGAATAGTCTTGCGATCCCAGTAGTATCGACGTTGGATTTCATCGTATGCAGTACCAACCTGGGGATACTGTTCGCAAGTCTCAATAATGGCTTTGACCTTCATTATTGACCGGCATCCCGCCGAGCATAAGAGATCAAGTGCTGCCTGATTACCCATTTTCCCTGTGAGCAGATCAGGTCGATGCCAGCTGGTCATGGCATACAGACGGGCAAGAAATTCTGTGCTCGTCAAGGTCCCATTGCCCATCAAGCAACCTAGTTCGGTATCCACAACGTAGGTATGATACAAGGTGGCGGCTCCATCGGTGGTCTGAGTCGAAAGTCCCCATTTAGTATACGGAATATCGATCTGAATGCGATCATGGCAGCCACTGTGCATTTTGGGATTTCCGTTCGGTACGAGGATTCGCCTATGGATGAGTGTTCTTGGCACAAGACTCCGTTTCGGCCGAAGAACGAGGAGGTTGTCCAAGCCAAGGAGTGCCCCGCAGGTTTGATCTTCGTCACAAACCATGTTAACAAAGTCACGTGACTCAACTTCTCCCATCTCGTTGACGAAAAACGAAAGGCTGTAAGGTGGTAGACTGATGGACAACCGTGATGCGGACGCAGAACCAGCGGGAAATGTGGTTATCATGAAGTTTCCACGTCCGTCCGAAGGCCATACGTTGAGACAGCTGAGATACTCAGCTACCATTCTCCAGGTTTGGCCTTGGATATCCAGAAGGGTCTCGTTACCCCTGTACATTTGATATTGTCCGGATTTACAGGCTATCCTCCAATTCTCAGCAGATTCCTCCAAAAACCGATCAAGAGGGCGTATCTCGATGACCTTGGTGGATAGATTCAACCAGTGAGTATGTCCATCGATGAGAGCTGCCGGGAGGTCACCCTGGAACTCTCTTGAAGGAATCAGCACAAGTGCATCGTTGGTCTCGTCATTTTGTGTGCGAAGCATCACGGTGTCATCCCGCAGCGAAAAATGCACCTACTGTGTCTCAATAACCATGATCAGATCCCAGAGTGGTATTGGAAACCTCACACTACATTTTGACCCCATGGTAGCAAGGGTCATGAAATCCATTCCCGAAAGATCAGATGGTTTGGTCAAGAAACCTTGCTGAAATTATGGTCAGGTCTGCGGAACAGAAATTGCAGCATATACGTACGTCATGAAAGAATGGTTGAAAGTTTGGAGAGTCCAGAATCTCATCTGGTAAACTTCCCAGTGGTTGACCAGCCACTTGAAGCTCACCATTAAGTAAGTTAGTATGTATTGTTTGAGGTGCTTGGTCCATAATTTCTTCAGATTCACATGCAAGCCAGTGATTAGTAGTATTCTGCAATTGCTCCAATCGGCACGGGCCCGGCCGATACTTGACGAAAATCCTGCCGATAGCCAGATCAACGCCATAGTTTGTCGGGTCAGCGAATATGACCTCTTTCAAGACCTCTTCGAGACAAAAGGAAAGATAACGGTCTCGAACAAGGAGCGTGTCTAAGAATGTGTCATCGATGGCTAAAGAGCCAAGGTATCAGTTTTGAGTTTTACGACATTCCCTGAAGAGTCATACTTACATGGTGAGCGAAGTGCGTGTATGAAGAATGCACAAGTAAGCAGAGCGTCGACATCCTCTTGAGTACAGAGAAGCTTGCGAAGGGTAACAGGGTCAACGTCAAAAGTGCTCCGACAAGCAGCGGCCATCTTCAGTAATGAATTTCGACGTTCTCTGCTAACGGGCGCCTTTGCCAGGTCGTATGATAGTTCTCCTACCCATTTGAATGTCCTCCTGCGTATTCTCAAAAGAAGGGCAACAGCTTTCTCCGTAATTTCTTCGTCCAGGCTCGATGCCAGCATCCGGGTGAGCAATACGGAAAGAGTGTTCATTGGCACACTATCCATCGAGCTGGCCACGAAATCTGCAATCAAGCCCTCCAACTCATCTAAAAGTGCCTTACAGAAGAGCGAGTCTTGAAGCTCCTGATGCCAGAGCCATGTCCGTGAACTTGAGTCGACTGGGCCAACTTGAGAGACTGCATGAGATATGAGGAAATAGACCTGGTGACGACGAAGGTTGAGAGCTCTGCTGTGCAGCCCCCGCAGGATACTAGACCATTGGAGCGAGCCGCCAATGCGCAAGTGTGCGAATGCAGTGAATTCGTCAAGGGAGAATTCGGTAGGACACTCGGCTTGAGCAGCCAAGACTTGGTTTGGTGTATGCGAAGTAGATTGTGCGTACCCTTGTAAGGCCGTGCACGGGGAGCAATGGTTTTTGAGATCATATCCAAGGGTTTGTGGCAATTGAGAAGCGAAGGTGCCGTACTCCCGCAACAATCTGTAGGTCCCCTGCGATAATCCGCGGATCCCCAACGACCGTCCAAGGATCGCCCACAATGGCCCGCGGAGGGTGCCGGTGAACCTCATCTCCCCCGTGGGGATCACATAACAAGCAGTGGAGATTTGGAATAAATAATACCAGTTCGGCCAAACCCGAACCGGTGATTCTGAAGCAAGATAGTGGGGGACCCGGAATCCCAGGCGGACCTCGGCAGCAAAGCCGGTTCTTTGTAGTTTGACAAAATGAGGTCGCAACGCGGGCACATCGGCAACTTGATGGTATCTGCCATCACTCGCAGCTAGAGGTTCCATTTCTGGTAAAGCCTTGAATATATTCAGGATGCGGAATGTGGCGGAACGCCAAATACGAAGACAAGTGGGGCATTGCAATTCAAACACAGCTATTTTTGCATCTAGCGGTGAGGAGGGCAGTGGCGACTGACAAGTGTCCGTACTCTTCGCCTGTTGTCGACAGCGTGCGAAGAAAGAGTCAGTTTGCTTCACCGTGACGGAAGTTCTCGCAACGCCGCTTTCCATTGCATCTGCTTCGATACGAACATATAGCTTTTGAAGACTTGGAGACCGATCAAAGTATCGGACTGCAAAACTGTTTTCTGACTCAGGTGAAAGCGGGGACATTTGCCAACGAGATTGAGATTGGCGCACTGAAAAATACTCGAGCACGCAGGAAAGGCGATGGAGACTAGTTTTCTTGCGTAGGAGTAGCGCTTCCAGCGAGTTCACCGGAATGTCTGGCAAATAGTCGAGGAGCATTGGAACCTCCCTTGCAACTAACTTGTCGAGTGCCACATACAACTCGACAATTGTTAGCAACTTGAGGGATACACGTTCGGGATCAATGGACTTGATATCTTTCGCTGCGTATACATCCATCAAGACTGCGAGCCGTATGCATGCCTCATCCACATTGATAACTGACGCAACCCAGTCATCTATGCCCACCTCGACGGATCTCTCGACTTCATAGAGAGTTGCGTCAGGGTCATCGTTATATGCCTCGTCGAAAAGGGTTCTGGCATTTAAAGACAGAAAGTCTTGTATAGTTCCGCGACGACGAGGCCTCGGGTGGAAAGTGGTAGGAGCAGACTCTTGACCATAATTTTCGAGAGCTTGATGAATGCATTTTCGACTATTTAGCAGCGAGAGTTGTGTATCCCGAATGATTTCATCCAGGGAGGGGTTTTGAAATGGGGATTGGCGGATGCTTAGCTGCTTCCATCTGGCGTCGAGGATTTCTCGAAGACTGGTATGGGTATCTAGCACCATTTCAGCCAGCCAGTTGGGGGTAGAAGAGCCAAGCTTATTTAAACGTCGGAGAACTGTAGCTGACATCAAGTGGAGAAGATGCCTGGATAGGCTTGTACTGCCACCATTCCTTGCGAGGGTGCATAGGAAGAATAATATAAATGATTTATACGAAGAACAATTGAGAGCACGATGAAGTATTGTGTGGATTGCAACCCTGATGAGAAGCCAGAGAGGCGAGCGGCGCAATGAACCGGTGATAATATGGTCTCGAATACGTTTGGTGACGTGAGAAGCGACCACAGTGCGAACTCTAGAAGCTAACATTGAACACTGGTTTAAGCAGGGAACACAGGCAGCATGCTTCGAGCCAATATCGTGCAAGACTCTACTGAGCAGTGCATTGATAAAGCGAGAATTGCTGGGATGAGGGATCGACTCTGTGCGAGTGTGGAAGCCAGAAAGATGCTTGGCGAGCTCGAGTAGAAAAGCTTCATCGTCGAACATGTCGTTTGGCATCTCGACGGCCGATCTAGGATATGAACATGTCACAGCTCCTGGTGTTTTTTGCACTGCATCTTTGTGGGGAGAGACTTCAAATGCCTCGCACAGTACGCAAATTTCCCCTTTGGTGAATATAATTGCGGCCCCAGAGTTTCGATGGAAATAAGCGAGAATATCTAGAAGTTGTCAGTAGAGTCCGAACAGGGTGACCACGGTATGTACCTCCTGGCTGCATTCCTTGCAGCTGAGAGAATATGTCGTCCGAGTGCTCTGGCTGAACGCAGGGCTGTAAGTTGTCCAACATTTTTGTGATATGTTTCCACTGAGCCAGCTCAGTGGCGTCGGAGACATGTGTGGAATAGGCATGTGCAGCGGCACAGACCGCACGAGCGAGTGCATTGTGGTTCTCTGGGACGTTGCGACCAAAGTCAGGGGTGGCGGGGAAAAAGACATGGTTTACAGTATAGTGCAGAGATTCTGGAGTATGGACGAATGGAGGTGAACTGGCCATAATGCTAGAACTTGGAAGACGGGTGTCGTCAGTACAGCAACGTTTTGTACTTGGCAAGCACCAGGCACGCCTGGTCAACTGCACGCGCCTGCATCGGGTACAATACCCCAGC
>JBBPTY010000360.1:0-19627 GCA_038094335.1 Tylopilus aff. striatulus | reverse complement strand
CAGTTTCTACCCCTACATTCTCGCTTGTTAGTTGTTTCAGATTCCAGTATATAAAGACCCCTGTATCTACTATACTCCTCAGTTTGAATATCAAATAAGTCCCTCCATCAAATCCTCTGAGCTTTAAGCTCTACTCTGATCTTCCAACCTCAAGGACAACATGCAC
Source organism: Tylopilus aff. striatulus (assembly GCA_038094335.1). Classification (NCBI taxonomy): domain Eukaryota; kingdom Fungi; phylum Basidiomycota; class Agaricomycetes; order Boletales; family Boletaceae; genus Tylopilus; species Tylopilus aff. striatulus. The sequence goes on along the minus strand of JBBPTY010000360.1, from coordinate 19,461 downwards.
AAGGGTGCAACACACAAGTCTTGCACCGAAGATCCTTGCCCTTTTACTCTTACCCTCTCTGATACTTTCTGGGCCATTCCAGTCCCCAGAACCTTCTGACCCCCAAGACTCACCTGGAGGAACTGGGCTTGACACTTTCTCTAGTCTGGGTCTAGGTTGTCTATTCATGATCTCTTTGTCTTGTTCTTCATTCATTGCTATGACATCATGTAAGTCGTACAACTTCCCTATTGGTTGTCCATATCATACAATTATATCCTTGTTCTCTATTTGGTCTCTTGTACTATACACAGCCCCATGGTCTGTGCACCAATCCATACCCTAGATATAGTAGGGTTCTATTGCCTGTATTCTTTACACTTGTTCTGCACAATCGTACACTCTATCTTGTGTCCTTGTGTAAGGGCCTTACTCCTCCTACTCTAAGTATCACTCGGTCAACTCCCTCACAACCATCCTCTCTAGTCCTTGAGTCCCTAGACACAGCACCTCTTAGTGAGTGCCTCCTAGGGTAATCCACCACAGGATTCCATGTACCACATAACATCTTATGTAATGACACTTTGTTCCACACCCAACTAAGTTGTCTCACCTCAGTTGGTTACTACTCAACTGAGTCATACAAACTTACATGCTCAGCCCCACACACACCTCAGTTCATACTTTTCACCTTCTTTATGACTGTTCCTTGTTCCTTTACTACAACAGATAGAACTTTTACATTACAGTATTCACAATAGGCTCCACCAGTCCCTGGGTCAAGTGCTAGGCCCAGGGCACTCCTTGTTTCATCCTTTTGGTTGAGTAGAGACTCCAAGTTTCCCAAGTATTTATTGATATTGATTTTCATGTTGAGCACCTCAGTCCATTGTCTTAGCACACAGCACTGAGGTGAGCTTATTACAGTACAGTATCTCATAATGCATATTAGGATTTTGTACACTCTCAGCTAAAATAACTAGGTTTTGGTAGTATGCATTATGAGATTTTGCTATGCATTATGAGATAGTGTACTGTAGTAATCTTCCCACAGACCTGTCAAGACTCACTTACTGTAGTCATTCTCATCTTGACAGGTAATATATATTAGTCTATTGTCTTATTGTGCAGCACTGAGTCATTCTTGTCTCAACAGATCAAGCCCATGCACACTCAATCACTCACCTCATGTATCACCATTAGATAGCTGTGCTGGAACTGAAATAAGCTTGCCAGCAGGTCATGATTGTCATAGCAGTTCATAAGTGGACATGACTCCAGATCACCAATACACCCAACATTGATGTAGAATATAAAAAAATGGCTGCACAGATGAAAAAGGCCTGGGAGCAATATTTCCAAAGTATCACCCACAACACCCTGCCATCAACTTGAGCTCGAATTAGACAAACGGTGGGTTAAAGTTTCACTCTGCCCACGCGGTCTGCTGCTCATTTCCATCGGGGGTCTGGAAGGTCGTTTGGGTACCAAAGACGAGTCATCTTGAGAGTGGGCGAAAAAGTCATCAACCTCGCCTTCATAAGGGGAAGTTCCCGAGTTTATCTACATAGTGCCAGGAAGTTAAGTAATACTGAGCAACAGCCGTTGTACAGGACTTGAAACAACACCACTGACTCCCAAACACAGAGGAAGTGAGACTCACCCATTGCTTCAAAACATCTGCGACCCGAGAGACCTCCTCAGCACTAATAACCATGTCCGTCCCTTTTTCAGCGCGCAAGCTCATCAACTCGCTCAATGACCTTCCTTCTCGACCTACACCACAGCTTCGTCCTGGCGTATCCTCCAAGCCATCGCAGGGGAATACCACCGAGTTCCGAGGCGTCAAATTTACTCGTGTTTGCACATTCAAAAGGTTGATATCGCCATCCGAACGGTCCCAGTCTTCGGAGCTGAGCGAAAGAGAGGACGATGTGAAGTTCTCCTTGAGGGACATAGCAGTCGTAGTGGCACCGCTAGCGGCTGAAAATGGAGGATAAATCGATGAACAAATCGGCGAAGCACAATGAGAGAGCAGGATGGTCTGGGAATAATACTTGGTAGGCGGCCAACTCCGACTTGACGTCAATTCGACGGAATCAGTTGTATTGAGGGGCTGCTGAGGTTGTCGGCTCAATGGCCCAATCAGACTCACTATCTGTATGGTCACCAGCAACACTCACTAGTTATTGTCAAGGACTCCTCAGCCTCGACTGTATACCGAAATTCACCGGTACTAAATGCCTCGATTGACCTGTCCGAGTTCCAATGTCTACACAACTCACCACCCTGTAACATCCATGTAACCGTCTCGCGCTCAGAAATTTTGAACATGAAGTTCGAGACCCATCACACTAGCAAACTAAAATCATGCCTAAGTCCCCACATACGTGTCCTCCTAAGAACACCAGTTCAAAATGCGAGCAAAATGACGTCAACCACTGTCGAGTTCATGGACATCTGCAGACCAACTTGAAGATCCATGGCCATCCAATGAAACAGATAAATGATAGCACCAATGTGTTATTGTACTAATCAACAAGAGCAAGAATACTCATGCACATATGTGATGATCAGAAGACACCCCATTGAAGAAGCATGATATCTCAAGAAGGGTATGCCATCGCTCCAACCTGGCCAGTAAGAACGACACTAGAAAGCAGCCCACCAAAGGTAGCATTCATTGATGCGGAGGCTTAAAAAGTGCTGCCTGGGACCACTGATCTCCTGCTAGCGGGTGCAGCAGCCGCGAGGGATTTCACAGTCGACCATGACGCTGCCACATTCGCAGTAGTATCGCCCTCTTGATAGGGCAGGAAAGAGACGGTCCCATCACTAGAGAGTTGAACAAGAGAATTCATGCTGGCGAAATAGGTGGCCTTTGGATCCTTGATCGTTGGGCCGGCTAGTCGTTGAGTTGTATTGGTCTGGAAAGTATGGTCTCTGAGTAGTGATGCACGATGACATGCAACAGGACATTACCTCGACGTTTATGACGTAGACTGCAGACGAGTCCGAAGGAATGAAAGCGAATTCCTGTTGAACCTACAAAAATTGTCGATAGTGAACAGCCGCTTGAATACAGATACATACATCGCTTTGCTGGAAGAACGATGTCGCATGACCGTACGAGGAAGGGAATGCACCACCACCCGGGAGAGGATAGGCTTGAGACTGGGGCTGGAAGTACGAATCTATTGTAAAACTCATAAGTTGAATAGCGCGATGGAAGATACAGTACGCACAATGAATGACGAAGATAGCCGCGGATCCAGCAGGCACACCAGGAACGTCAAGGAAGTGGACATGATTTTGAGCCAGCGCCATGACAGGCCGGTAGTTGGATGGGAAAGGTGCCGGTTTAGCTTCAACCCAGGCAAGTGGCGTGCTGTCCGCTGTCTGGAGCAAGCTCATGTTAAGCCAGTACATAGTCTCGTGGGATAATGCATCTGATATCATCTACCGTTAGCCTCCAGTTTCGATTATAAAGAAAGAGGAAACGTAGTTACAAAAAACATTCGTATCATGGTCCAGGATGGCGTCGAAAGAGTCTGGATCGAAATCTCCAGGAATAACTGCTTGGGTGGACCATGATTCATGAGTAGCATCGTAAATGTAGATGTTTGACGAGTTGCTGGCATCGCCGTTGAGAACGTAGATGGCGTTGGTATACTGGAAGGATAGCCGGTGATGCACTGCACGAATAGTCACTCCCGCATGCGCGCATACATACCTCTGAAAGGAAGCATGCTGTGTTGGGACCATTGAATGGCCTGAAAACGGGTCAATCCCACATTTGGTAAAAAAGACTGTATCCCTACGGCCGGCCACTCTCAGTAATGTCAGTAGCGTGCCCACCTCAAGGAATGATATTAGTCATGAAGTGTACATATCGATAAAAAGGATGCTTACTCGACCAAGTATCCTGGGTACCAGCAGACCAGTCCCTGCCATCAAGGTTGAAAGCTAGTAAATTCCAGTTGACATCGAAAGCGACACAGGCTGAGGCCTTCACAGCGGAAACAGAAAAAAGAAAAAGAAAAAGAAAGAATATAGCTGGCGTGACCATCGTTTCTTTTCTCTGGCTGTGGTTGGATCAGTGACCCGGAAAATTTTATGCAGAGTTCTTATACATGTGCGGATCCATTAGAAGGGCCACATTTTTTGGTCATTAGTTGCGTGATTTATGGTTCTCTGGACTCGGATCCACTCAAAATCCGCCACAACAAATCGCAATCGAGCAATCAAAAAATAAGATGACGGAAACCAATTCAAGCGTATCGTGTCGAATTGTCACAATTTACAGTCATAGATGAGGAAGTTGACAGTCGAAGGACTATACAGTGTAAGTACTAATATATACTACGAGTAGCGCCGCGTCCTAATTGAGCGTCGATCGTAACAAGCCGATCATGGCGTTCAGCTCAAAACTCCAGGCATCAAATGCTTAGCAATGCTTTGCGTGCCTTTGGAATCCACCTAGCCAAGCTCAGAACGCGTACAGTTCGTACTTAGCACTCCAGGTTTGAGCAAAGTGACATTAATATTATCTGTGCAACTTGCACTGTCCGTGTCGTGAATACCCGGGAACCCGGATCAGTAGGTAAACAACATGTGAGAAAAGACAGTGTATCAATCAACAAAAAGAGCGCGAATAGATATGGCCAATTTCGTGCGCATCCGGACTCGTTCCATGTCCTTCGAAACGCACGAGAAGTATAGATGGTATCGGGGTCCTCTCTACTAGGTGCAGATCTCACAAAAGCAAAAGAGAAGCCATTGCACCAATAAAGATGGTAAAAATGAGCCCAGCGTGGATAGCGGCACCACCAAGGGTACCATTCGTCGATCCATAGCTCTTAGCGGTCGCGGTACTACCTGGACCAGTCTGAGTTCCCGAAGCGGATCCACCGCTGGTGGACGATGGAGGTGCTGCAGCAGCAAGGGATTTTACGATAGACCAGGACGCGGCTGCATTCACAGAGGTGTTGCCCTGTTGGTATGGGAGGAAAGAAACCGCCCCGTTACTAGAGAGTTGGACAAGAGAATTCATGCTGGCGAAATAAGTAGCTTTTGGATCCTTGATCGTTGGGCCGGCAAGCTGCTGAGTCGTATTGGTCTGGCGAGCGTGGCCTAATTAGTGACACACAATGATATGCAACAGAACATTACCTCGACGTTAATGACGTAGACTGCAGACGAGTCTGAAGGGATGAAAGCAAATTCTTGTTGGACCTGAAACAGAGTTTTATCAATAGTGATGTGTAGCTTGGATACAGAGACATACATCACTCGGCTGGAAGAACGATGTCGCATGGCCGTACGAGGAAGGGAATGCACCACCACCCGGGAGAGGGTAGGCCTGGGACTCGGGCTGGAAGTAGGAATCTATCGTAAAACTCATAAGTTGAATAACTCGATGGAAAATACAGCACGCACAATGAATGACGAAGATATCCGCGGATCCAGCAGGCACACCAGGAACGTCAAGGAAGTGGACATGATTTTGAGCCAGGGCCATGACAGGCTGATAGCTGGATGGGAAAGGTGCCGCTTTGGCTTCAACCCAGGCAAGTGGCGTGCCGTTGGCTGCTTTGAGCAAGCCCATGTCGAGTGAGAATATATTTCCCTTGGATAACGCATCTGACATCGCTTCTGTAAGTCCCAAGTCAAGCACACAGGGTGGGAAATCGCAATTACAGAACAAGTTTGTGTCGTGGTCCAGAACGGCATCGAAAGAGGTTGTATCGAAGGATCCGACAGTTACTGCTTGGGTAGACCACGATTTAGCGGCAGCATCATAAATATAGATGCTCGACGGGTTGCTCGTGTCCCCATTGAGAACGTAGATGGCGTTGGTATACTGAATAAATGGATATTCGGACACTTGAGTTATATTCAGCGTAGTCCACATACCTGCGAGAGGAAGCAGGTGGTGTTGGCAGAGTTGAAAGTTCTGAGAACGTGTTAGTTTACGCGCATGGTGAAAGCATGCATTCCTACGGCCGGCCACTAGTAGTAATGTCAGTAGCTTGCCCACCTGAAGAAACAAAATCAGCCGCAGAGTAAGCGCATTGACACAGGATGCTTACTTGCAGACCAACTGTCCTGAGTACCTGCAGACCAGTCTTTGCCGTCAAGGCCGAAGGCTAGTAAATTCCAGTTGACGTCGAAAGCGATGCAAGGTGACGCTTTCACGGCCGCGGAAGCAGAAAAAAGTAAAAGAGAGGCTACGGTGGGCGCGAACATTTTTTTTCTAGGCGTTGTTGTTTCAGTCCAGTGAAAAGTCGTTGTTTAAGGATCCCTCAAACGGCGATTTGGTTATGCATTACGTCACGGTAGTTCCCGGCCTGCCACCAAAGATCCATGCAAGGAATCTCCGTCTCGGCGGCCATTAAAAGCTTTGCCGGTGCGTTATATTCATGTACTTGATTCCGTCAATACTAGTAAACGCCGACTTTATATTTCATGACAGCTTTTATCGATAGGGCTCCATGCCCCGCATACACCAAAGTTCATCGAGTGCGGTAGAAATGTTTCGTTTCATGGCATCATCAAATCACTCACATCTCGGTGCATATATACCTCACACCCCGAAACGTTTCTGTGAAAGTAGCGATGAACGACCCCTTGAGATCAAGTAAACGCTACCACATACACGGAAGTAAGACCCCTTGAGTTGTACCACAGGCGCGGCGATCAAGAACAGACCAATGGCAATCCTATATGATACATTTTAACAAAACTTGCATAAATTTTCAACGAAAAGGTACGCACGCGGCCTCTGTGCCAAAGACTACCAAGCCACCGGACTGAGTGGACCATGGTACTTGAAAGTACGCAACAGCGAATCCTGTCCATATGTACGTGGTTCCAGTTCATTCTAAGGTGCATATATACTCACCTCCCATTGTTCGCGCAAGGTTAATCAATGCGCTAATTTCTCCCTGCAGGACCCACAAGAGTCAGATTAACGTGTGAGTCGTGTCCAGGGAACACTTGCCTGATGCCTGGGGAAACAATCGTTGCAATACGCGTCTTACAACTGGTCAAAATATCCAGACTGGCCGAAGAGAACAGACACCCACAGATAGCAACAGTGTTGATCATCACTGCTACCTCAGCAATACCCCAACCCAGTACCACAGCAGCCATGTTCAAGTGCTGAATACCGGCACCAAGTACTAAAAAGCCACACAAATACAGTGGCGTCGCCAGGTAGCAGATCCTAAAGTCATTGTCACTCACTAAGGCAATACCTCCCGTTACAGTGTACGCACCATAGCCGGTTCTCGGCTACAAAGAATCCGTGATTTCGCCGAATACTAGCTCTCATGATCCAGTCGTTCGCGAATCGACCGATCACTTCGCCAATCACGACCGCAACCTTGGCATGAGGATCAGTTCGACCATGCATCTACATTGGAGCAGTTCCGATACCAACCATCGGGGTGGCATACGCGCCAGCCACAATATACTCACTGTATCCAAAGCCAACAGGTGAAGGCGTACCAAGGAAGACCACATTGGTCACCTGTAGATGTCAAAATACATCCCACTTAACACGGTGGCTCCCAATACTCACATTCATGCCAATACTGAAGCCAAAAACCGCTGCCTACAAATCAACATATTAATGTCGAATGCTTCCGATACCGGTATAGTGAACCTACTTCAAACAAAACTACAAGAAGAAAGTGGGGCCTCCACACCACATTCAAACACGCCATGGTGACGGCTGACCATGACGCCCGGTATTTAGCGAGCTTAAGCCCAGTAACACCGATGAGTGTCTCGAAGCGGTATTTCAACCCTGATGATCTAGCGAGAACGGGAGCGTTTTTGCCTCTATCATACATTCTATGGCAAGGTCAGTGCGTCGTGACAAGAGATTAACCAAACAGCCTCACGTCTCTTCCATGAAGAAGGTAATCATGATTAGGACGATAGCGCTGTAAATACAGCCTATCCCGTAGCTCCACCTCCAGCTGCATGTCGTTTAGCCCGCACTTGCTCCCGCTGATCAAGAAACTCACTTTGCTCGTGCAACGAGGAAGCCGAATAGGAAAGGTGAGAGGAACGGTGAGCTGTATAACCATGCTTCAGACCACTACTGGCAATAATTAAGCAATGGACAAGAACATACATGATAAATCCAGCCGTCCAGACGTTGAGTTTTCGCGCTTGAAGGTGAAACGGATATATATCGGTGACCACAAACAGACCCTGTTTGAATAGATATCGCTATCACGAGTAATGTCTCGAACATGCTAGAGAAGCATACCGTGACTTGAGGACACGTCCTTTTGAAGGTCATAAAAGGTAACTGCACGAGCGAATGAAGATGTGACGTACCCAAAGAATGCTGTGAGGCAGCGCATTGCTAATTCAGACTCGCTTAACCTGCCATGCCAATGTCTAAAACAAGAGGGGACGTACCAGCGAAAGTAGATAGATTTGGAGCAAACGTAGCGCCAATCAAAAATCCCAAGGACAACAGCTGTGTCCAGAACAATACGGGCAGACGTCCAAAGCGTCTCATCAACATCACATAGAAGATACCTCCCCAACCTGGAAGACCAAAGTCGAGTTAGATTGTTATCGTTTAACACGCAAGCAGCATTAGATACCGAGAAGGAAAATACTCCAGCTGGGTATCGGTCATCAGTACCTTATTTACCTTCCACATAGCGGGTAATCACGAAGCTTACTTTGATGTCAGGTTGTTGATGACCCCGGTCGTCGTGTTATACTGTCGTGCGAGCTCGAAGATCGCCGCGATGCCTGTGTCCCACCCATCCCAAGGAATCGTTACATTACTTGCACAATAAAAAGTTCACTGGGAACCAATACTCACCGATGGCGGAATCGAAATCGGGTACGAAGGCAGCCATCGTGATAATAATTAGATGCAGCGTCTTGCGCCGATCACTCCACTATAAATAACGCGTAACGACTCGGTGAGTACTTCAGATTTGAGTCAAGTGAGAGATGCACACGTTCTGAGGGTCGTAGGGATCGTCTTCCGGCTGCGGCCAGAGTACCAGGGTACCATCGTCGGAAAGCTTGAGCCGAGAAGCCACCGCCTCTCCGAACTCGACCTTGGCTTGTCTTCCAGCAGTCATAATGAGACTTTCTAGGTGCGTCAACAAGTTAAATAGGAAGCTCACTCTGGATCAACAACGAGGCGCCCCGCAGCCTCCTCGTAATACGCGAAGAGATCAATTTCTTCACTGAGTCCTTCCTTTTTCACCGAGTCGTCATCCTTCCTGGTTGATGTGTTGTTATCGCTCGGGGCATTGACACCCATTGCAGCCATTGAAGCCAGAAGGGAGGAAGAGCGCGTATGGGCATTTAAAACCGCCACGCCGCCAAGCTTATGTACGACTTTGATGGTATCCTTTTAGTTCCGCGGGATGCGAACAGCTAATATGATCCTGAGCAACCCATGAAACCTACAATTCCCGAATGAAAATACCAAATGTGTCCATTGCCATGTGCACTTGACGACGAAAAGCTCCTGGAGGTGGGTAAGTGGCAGCCAGCGTCTGGTGACTTCTGCTGCGCAATATTACCACGGGTTCTCTCTCAAACATTGTCTTCCGCTTCTATCTCGTGATCCATGCAACATCAAACTTGCGCAGTTCGAGGTGGCCCATCCATTCTGGAGTCGGGAATACCCCATCATAAGAGAGGTGTCTGGTCCTCTTGCCAATTGGCCTTCCGAACTGACCTTCGCTCTCATACACGCATAGTAACACATAACCCCATCCCTGATACATTTCGATATCACGCGCATGAGCACATCCGCCCGACATATGTCAATCAACGGATACGCCATCATGTCAGCTGTTCGCTCAGTCTCCGAGAGGCTGATACCATGCGTTTTCCGACGCCGCCGGGACTTGTCATTGGTTGCACTACGCCAAAGAGACATTATAGCGTGACGATGTTTATTGGTTGTATGGCGCATGCGGCGGGTACCGGATTCGAGTTGTACCGCGTGTGCAACCAACGAATGGCGGGAGACGGTTGATTCTTATTCAAATCAAACCGTATCCAGTCAAACAAGAAAAGAATAGCGCGGGAATTGCACACCGGCGGAGGTGGCGTGGTTACAAGCCTTTATTGCTGTCTCGGATTCTCCTTGTATTTTGGAGGTTGGTTCTGGCTGCCTAAGTTACGCCGGGAGGTTTCAAAATCCTTGACATCGGCTTTTTACCCACCACATGGGTTCAAGTAATACTAGCTCCTACTCTCGAGCTGGCAGCTGTTGACAGAATGTTGTAGCCTATTCGCTCTTATGTGTCGATCATTCCACACGCCAATATCGGCATACAGGAGTGAGGTTGAAGAGCGATTTCGTGTCTCCAACATCTACAATACTTGCCATGCCAATAATATACTATTCATTTTAGTCCAAACCATGACCATGCGAGCAAAGCCGAGCAGAAGCATGAAAACATCACTACAGCAAATGGAAAGGGAAATCAGAACAACATGCATTGTAAATGTTTATAATGAACGCCAGAGCCAGTGGTTGAGAGAGATGGAAAGCAGAGGTGACTGGAGGAGGGAAAGACATTAAACGAAAGAATATTAGAGGGAACTGTGGTGGGTATATATGTACATGGAAACTTGAAACTTCGTCACCACTTTGTACAAGAGTCTTGATCCATGGGAGTGGAATGTGTCCCTTCCGACCTGAAAATCGGCACAAAAACCTAGACTGTTGGTCAAAGACGAATGGAGGAGCGACTGCACGAAGGCCACGATCACTGCTTGCGTTCCGGTACAGTCATCCACGATCCCTCTGCCTCCTCCCCGATCACAAATACGATATCGTCGTCCTCATCATCCCCTTCACAGTCCTCGCCATCACAATCACCCTCGGTCTCTCCATGTTCGCCATCATTTTCTCCGAACTCTGGGATTTGATGGGGCCTAGATCCCATATTTTCGCCACTGTTGCGAACTGTCCCGTTCGCCACACTCCTTGGCGCATTCGGTAACACAAACAACTCCCACTGCCTCCCCCCCATTCTTACCCAGTCCCCATTGACCTCGACCACCGCCGACCGACTCAACACCTCCCTAACAATATCTGCATCGGTGTGCAGCTGCTGTACTCGCTTGAATGATGCCAGTAATGAGATTGGGATCCAACCCTCGTCGTCCATCTACAAGGATACGTAAACATCAATGAGAAGTGCCGATCGATGATCGTCAAGTATTCGACTCACCCTTTGACGGAGGAACAAGTCTTGGGCCATATTTTGCGGGCTCAAATAATACTCCAGTTGTTGTAGCAGATAATCCCGTGTCGCATCTACAGAATGCGTGGCTGGAAAAAGCGCTAGACGTGGTTGAGAGACAGGCGAAGCATTATATGATTCAAGTTCCGATGGTGCATAATGGCCATATCCATTGACCGTATCGGCCACTTGCGGAAGGACCTCGGATGGTGGGGGAGGCGGGGCTGGCGGGTGTAGATACGGGTACGATCCAGGGCGTTGATGATGGAAAAAGCCACCCCTCCCGCGCCCACCATGAACGCGTCCGCCAAATCCTCTTCCTCGTCTGGGAGTATACCCGCCTCGCTCGTGGCCTCCGAAGCCATTGAAAGATCCCCGTCTTTGCCGAATATGGCGAGAAGTATCGACGTGCACCTGCTGCTGTTCCCAACTTCCTCTGCCTTCCTCGATGCCGTTCTCGTGCCTCCAGCTAGATTGTCGCATCGCTACCCAACCCCTATCGCGATATTGGTCCCGCGGCATTTCGCGTTCCCAATGGCCCTCTGGCGCACGCTCCTTTTCGCGCTCCCGCACCTCCCAGTGTGCGACCTCGGGTGGATTCCTACGTATGCCATGGTCGCCGAATCCGTACCCGTAATCCTGCACCACCCAAACGTCACTAGCAGTCGACGTGGTCTCGGACATATCCACTGGACGATCGGCTTGCGGTGTTTCTTGCGAAAGAAGAGGGTTGCACAACTCGGGTTGATCATTAATAGTCTCGCTCTGAGGATCGGACAAAACTACCGGTGTCAGAGTGGGCGGTGATGAAGGGTGTGGGTCGTCAAGATCCGCACTGTGAGTCGTGCCAAATTCCCATTTGATCTGTTTCTTAATGATACCGTTGGTCTCTCGCGATGGTGGTGTCGCGGTATGAATGTTTTGAGTGTTTTCATTGGTGGTTGGCTGGGAGAGGTTTCTGGACAATGACTTGACGGATGACTTGCGACTCGCATGCCGCGATGGTCCAGGCTCATCTGGACCCACACCAATCGAGAAAGTAGCGAATTGCTCTATCGCGTGCTCGACCGTGGTATCATCATGTTGTTCTTCGTTAGGGGGTGGAGGACTGGGGTCGAGTTGTGGCTCCGTGGGATTGATAGTGCCAAAAACGACACTCCTAGGTGGTCTCGGTTGTGAATTATTCTGGGTGTTTTCCGGGTGTTTAGAAGCCTCGGATTCTGTCGTAATGGAAGGCAAGACAGTGCCGAATTCCATTTTGTGGAGGACGTTGTGCTCGGAGGCGTTGACGTGGCTGGAAAGGATGGAGGGCTGATTTTGGAGATGATTCTGTGAGTGCGGAGGAACTTCTCCCCAGATAAATGGGGGATGTCCATACATGTAGGCGGGATAGGGAGGATAGTGAGTGTAAGGAGGGGTGGCCTGACCAGAATGGGGAGTTGTTATATACGAAGGAGAAGTATGACCTGGGACGTGAGTAAAAGGGATGGGTGGAGGGAGAGCGTACTGAGGGACATAATTATGTGCATAGTGAGACATATCTTGAAGGGGTGGTACGGGTGGACGGCGATAGTAAGATGGATCGGCAGGGGGGGGCAAGTCAATCGGGAAGGAAGTTGATATATGATTTGGGGGATCAGGCAATGCAGGGCTGGAGCATGCATTTGAGGATCTCTGGGACTGTTGGTCTAATCTGAGATCTGGGAGAGGGGTGTCGTCTTGTGGTAATGTGCGGCCACGGATTTGCAAGCGTGGACTGGAGGCAGAGCTTCCAGATCTACTCTGAGCCCTGGATTGGGAAGTAGAACGAGAGTGCTGCGAAAAAGAGCTTTGCATCCGGGGTGGACGCACGGAGCCGGATGGGGAATATGCATGGTGCCGAACAGAAGTGGTGCTACCTATTGACAGGCAATTAATGAGACGAGAGCTGCAATGTACTAAACAGAGGCAGGTACGTACTCTGTCTCGACGGTGCGGCAGATACGAAGGCGGAGTCATAGCCCGTCGAGGAAGCGTTGCTATGCGGTTCCGCGCCGGGGAGGGGCCAAAGGTTTGGGTCAGCGGCGGGAAGGGGATTAGCGCTTGAGGAGGACTGGTGGGAGAGATGAGGGGGGACACGAACGACGAAAGGGTCGTGCTCGTCCTGCTGGTCGAGGATGGCGAGCTGGGCAGAGAGATCGGGTGGTGGTGGTGATCGAGACTGGATCGCGTCATCGCGGGGTGGCTGAGGCGAGGAGGACGCGCGCTGACGGGGCATGTGTATGGGCTGAGAAGTAGCGTGCACCTGTTGTTCCTTGATACGTTCCGCCCAGACGTTGACGGATGGTGGTTTTAAGGAGGACGGCGGCAGTGTGTTTGGTGCATGAACGGCTTGTTGTTGATGATTTTGTTGCGTATTCCGTGTGGAGGAAGACGTGCTCGCTTTTCTTGCACGCTCAGCGTAGGATTCGTTTGGATTGCGAGCGGACGAGACCATTCAGAAACAGCGCCAGTCACCGTCGCACTCCGCGTCGCACACCTCGGATAGCATTACATAATCAACCACTTTGGTAGATCCCCCCGATCATTCTCACGCCTCAATATCCATTACGTCATGTCCTTCCGTTCAAATTCCACATACACACAGGGGCACGTTGAGGCCCATTCCTACGACCAACAATCCCTTTGGCACCCACACAGAGTGGACAAAATCCGGACGTGATCCTCAAAGCCTCCCTCCATCATCTGCCTCACAAGAGCACCCAAGACTCTTCCCGATAAGGACGTTGAAGGTCCGTTCCACTCACATAAGCGAGGGCACGTTGAGGCCATCAATAAGTGTTACACACATTTAGTACCTTTCCCATCACCATTCAGTAATTCCCCTTGGACACTCAGTGTCGTCTTACCTGTAGTGTGCGGCTTTGTATGGGCCTTGAACAGGGATGTCGAGGTACTTGGATTGTTCAGGTGTGAGCGTAGTCAACTTGACGTTTAGCTGTTCAAGGTGAGCACGAGCGACCTCCTCGTCCAGTTCTTTGGGAAGCATGTGCACGCCAACCGCAAACTTGTCAGGGTTCGTCCACAGGGCAATCTGAGCCAAAACCTGATTGGCGAAAGAGCAAGACATGACGAAAGAAGGGTGTCCAGTAGCACAACTATCCAAATCGTTTACTGTTAGCACGAAGACACCCTTTCGAGTTCAATTAAGGACCTACCCCAAGTTGACAAGACGACCTTCAGCGAGCAGGATGATATGACGACCAGAAGGCATAGTATAACGGTCCACTTGAGGTTTGACGTTTACAGAGGACGTCGCGTTGGCCTTGAGCCACGCAACGTCTATCTCAACATCAAAGTGGCCAATACTACAATACATTTAGCCATCTTCCTGTCACTGCAGCATGGAGTTACGCACTTGCTGACGATGGCATCCTCGGGCATTACTGAGAAGTGCTTCGCGGTAATGATGTCTCTGTTGCCAGTAGTGGTCACAAAAATGTTGGCACGGGGTGCAGCATCCTCCATGGTGGTAACTTCATAACCAGCCATGGCAGCCTGCAAGGCATTGATGGGGTCGATTTCCGTGATCAACACACGGGCGCCATAAGAGCGAAGTGACTCGGCGCACTGCAACAAAAATCGAGATCAACAGAATCCAACCAGTGAGGGAAGAACCTACACCCTTCCCAACATCACCAAAGCCCGCGACGACAGCGACTTTTCCAGCAAGCATAACATCGGTGGCACGCTTGATGCCGTCAACAAGAGATTCGCGACAACCATAGTAGTTGTCAAACTTGGACTTTGTCACGGAATCGTTGACGTTAATGGCAGGGACTTTGAGCTTGCCCTCACGGAACGCCTTGTAGAGATGGTGGACGCCGGTGGTAGTCTCCTCAGAAAGACCACGAATATCTAAGGAATCTGTCAATTTAAGGTATGTACCATGTCGCGAGGGGACATTACCCTTCAAGTACTGGGGGTACTTCTCATGAACAAGGGTGGTAAGATCACCACCATCGTCCAATATCATGTTCAGACTTTTCCCACCGGGGAAAGCAGCAAGAGTCTGCTCGATGCACCAGGTGTACTCTTCTTCCGTTTCACCCTTCCAGGCAAAGACGGGGACCCCAGTGGCCGCGATGCTGGCGTTATTTAATTATATGCTGTGAAGAGCGATGATTTAGCCTATACTCACGCAGCAGCAGCATGGTCTTGTGTGGAAAAAATGTTCTAAATAAAGCATTAGGGAGGAACACGTGATCCTTCAATTGAACTCACGCAAGACGACCATGTAACCTCGGCGCCCAAAGCAGTGAGTGTCTCAATCAAGACAGCTGTTTGAATCGTCCTAATGCGCTGGTGATCAGAAATAACGAGCATTTCCAGTGATATACAGTCTTACATGTGAAGGCAGCCTGCGATGCGGGCACCCTTCAAAGGCTTGGAAGCGCCATACTTGATAAGGTAATCAGCACTGTTACCCGCCATACTACGATCGCGATGGATTACCTTGGACCGCATGTACATGAGTCCTGGCATTTCATGCTATAAACGCTGTGAGCGGCCGTTATCGCAAGGCAGAGGCGCGATCTACCTCGGCGATCTCGATCTCTTTGCGACCAAAGGCGGCAAGAGAGATGTCTACGATCGCACGTTAGATGTCGACTCGATCGCCGTACAAGGGCTTTGTTACATACCTGAGACTTTGTAGACCATGACTCACGTATTCACTAGAGGAGATGATGAGAGAAGAAAAACAGAACAAGCCGAGAGGCAAGCGATTTCGACGCCACTTTTATTTCTCCCCCCACGTGCTTTCCGTGGGAATTGTGGCTTTGTTCTTGAGAACACCTCTCGGACGCAGTCCCCCTGCTTGCAGCATCCTAAGGGAATATTGCAACGAGATACTAATCGTCTTCATCGAACGACGTACCAGCACTGGCTAAAAGATATTTGCTTGGTTCATGTCTCTGAAAACCCAAGATCAGTTCGTGGAACCGTACTCCAAGCCTAAGTGTCAGTTCCTCGAAATAGGTACGCACTTTTCAAAATCTCGAATTTGACAGAGTGTCACACACCACGCGCCTTGGGGGAATGTACCAGTCCAATATACTTGCGAGCCTGAGAAGGTTCCCTCTAGTGGAGAAAATCGTACCCACTGTTTTCCGTTTTCTCGCATCTTCCAAATGTCGGTAAATGTTTGCCTCTTGGGTCCAAGAACTAATGGCTAATGGTGTTAGATGTCCCAACCGACCTGCTGTAGAAATCACCAAATCCATTACAATAGATGTCAAGACAGGCGAAATCAAGGTGCCCTCGAGTTCAAGGTCCGTCTCCCTTCTATTCCCGATGGACGAGTCGCAGGGTTACCATCCGTGGAACAGCTCCCTACCCAAGGGAAAGCCTTGGCGAGACGTACATTTGTATAGCAAGTCTGAGCAGTGATAACAAATGGTTAATGGAAATACGTGTCTCCACTTCTCCGCGGTCTTGGTGAGGTGTGGGCATGAAAGGACCTTGTTCTCATTGGTTACGCATGTTTCACTAAAACAAAACGTGCTCGATGCAGTCTCCAAGACTCCACCCCGAGGTTCCTGTTTCTGCTGTCTATCCTTAGATTTGAGCCCTTTATGTTCTAGGTGACCATCGATTAGATCTTGCGAGGATGGTTCGTTCGGGCTCTACCGAGACCCCATATGGTGAGGCTAAACGTGAACCCAAGTCGAAACGTGGCTCCAATTTCGGTGGTCAGGTGTGCCCAAAAGGTGCGGCATTTGCCACACAATATTTCATGATTATTTTGTACGTAACAGCACCATCGAATTTCACAAATCGTTCCAAGACCGGATCACGACGCTCACCGCTTCCGCGATTCACGGGGACATGGCGTATGTAATGTTTCTGATCCCGAAACGGCCATGTGACGTGTACATTTAATGTTGCCTCGTGTGTCGGCTAGCGCAGGCTGTGCAGAAGTCATCGCTGGGTTGATGGCTGCACATCAACGGAGGGGGCCTATTGATAGTACCACATACAAATTGTCACGAAGTTGCGTTCCCAACCTGGAACATCGCCCCATGCAGTCCCCTTATGCGCTCCCCTATGTCTCGAGCATGAGTGCCACATCCAGTCTATCTGGTGCTGTGGGTGACCTCGACATTCCGCCGCATCTGCGGAATCCTACACCACACCATTCATACCATCCATATCGAGCGTCGCCAATTCATCAGCGACAGAGCTCTTCGCAATCAGATCTTGCCTACCCACACGCCCTCTCTCAAGGACCTAGTCCACGATCTTATATGACCCATTCTCCTCCCCGTGGCTCTCAGGATTCCGTCGAGGACGAGATAAAAATGCTTAGAAAGAAGGTGCGAGAGCTCGAGCTCGTCAATGAGCATAGTCGACTCCGCATCAAAGAACTAGAGAGCGAACTCGCTCATGGGAGTCCTACCGAGTCCGCAATGAGCCACTCTAGACAGTCCCCCCTCGCTGCCATCTCCCCAAACACGCCGGCTCCTCCCTCCATCCACTCAACATGGAAAGCGCGCACTGACGCTCGCGTGCGCCTCTTTTGTTCGCTGAATCGCGCAGGGAACGCGCTCTGTTCGTGGCACGACTCTCGACGTGAGCGCCGAGCATATCCCCCTCGTATGGCACCTCCCGGTTGTCTCAACTGCGGCTGCACATATGAAGAAGCCCTCTTCGAAGAAAGCCTATCCCGCCATGGTGTTGGGAGCTATCACCCGGGAGAAACAGTCCGAATGGATCCCGCTTTGCGCAATCCCCTTTTACGCCTTTTGCAACAACGTTATGGTTACCGGGATGGAGACTTTGAGAGGGATCTCGCTACAGGAGAGTGGGTCGAGGGGGAAGGTCACATTCTTTGGGAACAAAAACTAGCTGCCGGTGCCCTTAGTGTTCGCAAAGCCCGAAACGAAGACCGCCGTTGAATGTTCTTCTCTTTCTTGATCTCGCCTGGACTCACACCTCACGCTTTGCAAGGACGATTACGTATCTTTCATGGACAGCAATTTTCAATGATTAATCCCCTTCTTTTGTTTTCATGTCTCGCCTCTAGCACTCTATATTCTCACCCGTAATACAGTTACTTACGATTACACCGACGTCTAGACAAAGAGAATATTTAGCGTCATACCATTTTCGCCGTAAGGGACACAGGCGTCCAAAATCGCCTGTCGGCTATTGATCCGGCCATGCACTCAGTGACTATCCCCGTCACGTCTGCAACTTGGAAACCAATTTGATTGCTGACATGTGTTCATGCGTTTCTATGTCCATGCCCTGTAAGCCAAAGCAGAATTCGGCCGATCTACTGGTGCCAAAGTCAGTCAGGTCGGTCTAAATGTTGGCGCCACGTTGACTGGGTTTGAACTCCACACTCCCGCAACCTGCCCTGTTTCAAGAAGTCTTTAGCCGAAGCAGAAGTGAGCCACGCGACACAGGCCGTAGACAGTGGAGGTTGAGAAATGTGCGTTCCAAATGGAGCTGCGCCAACCCGCGAAAGTTTTGCAGCACATCGTCAATGCTGATCTCTTTCTCCGTCTGCGTATTGGTTGTGCGTCAGCCCTTCAACGGGCCGCTCGGCTCACCGTCATGGTCTGTTGTTAGCTCGTTTAAAAGGCGGGAGCAAGCAACGCGTGGAACATACTTAGTTTTCTGTCAGTATGTGACACATGGAGTTCGAATGAAACCACTGCACCGTGGGGCGTTCGGGATGTTATGTGCCAATAGCTGGCATGTGACGGATCGGCGAGGAACGTCGTCGATAATTTGGATCAGGGGGATACTCCTTGCCCACATGTATTTGCTTACGGCCCGAGAGAAATGGACGGCAAGTCAGTTGGATGACGGTGCACACTCTGGGTTCGAAAGAAGCATGGACGTCACGTCTTCGGGTAGGAATGACGTCGCCTATACTAGTAACCACGAAGTGCCACATCGGTGGTAAAAGGTGCATCGGCGTGGAAGCTGCGGCCTGCCTATACTTCGCCACCTTCATAAAACGGGTTACCAGCTGGAGGTGATTCAAAAGTTTCAGTAGCCTTATCGGCGGATGAGAAGTATTGGCTGATCCTGGCGGAAGTGGCCGCTGAGTGGACCTTCATCTTATCAATAAATCTGGGGTCGCGTGCTCTCTTACATTTATCCCGAGTGGCCCGGAGGTCTTCGTAGGTTGGGGCTATGTAGGACAACCGCGATGGTATGTCCCGGAATGTAG
>JBBPTY010000359.1:0-19640 GCA_038094335.1 Tylopilus aff. striatulus | reverse complement strand
GACAATGAATGTCATCCTGGTGCACCCACAGAGCCGCCCGACATGTCGGAGGGCAGGCGAGAGGGACAGGGTGAGCCAAGGACCGAGGAAGTCAAGTCGGGAGCATCCAGGCAGGGTGCAGAGGCACCGGGCGACAGTAGCGATGACGCACGTCGACCCGAGAAGCCTGCAGACCCACCGGGTGCAGCGGTGGACCCAAGGGATCGAAATGGACGCATCGCGCATGGAAGCGCTGATGTGGCGGTCGATGGAGAGGTCCAGGGAGAGTGCTGGGAGGCACCAAGTGAGGCGGTGGACAATGAGGCGTGTTGGAACGCGCTGAACGATGGAAAGAGGGGGAGTATCAGGGCGCAAGGGCGATCGGCGACGATAACTGAAGCTGACAATCAGCGCACCTCGACAGCCAAAGAGAACTCACCTAGGCAACCCCCAGATCCACCACCACCACCTATAAACCCATCCGAACGATCCGTGCACGAAAACGAGCCCCCAAGCGTCGAGCTCGAGGGGGAGCAGATGGTGCTTGCGAGCTTCGACGCCGCATGTGCCAATATTGAAATGGTCACGTCGGGACCTCAAAACCACGACGAGGACACTAGGACAAGGCCAAAGGAGCTATTGAAGGCGTCAGAACAGGTCCTAGAAGGCCTGGAGCGAAGGGTCAAGGAGTACTCACCCATAGAGGCTCGAAATGGGCCAGATAAGCCGGGCGGTGAAACGACCACACCAGGCGACCTCCAAAGGACCCAGGGATGCTCTAGGGATGAGCCAAGCGATGGCGAAGGCGGCACAAATACACCAAGTCAAAATACCAGGTCGGGAGGCCTACCGGGCGAGCGAGTCGAGCTGGACAGTGCCGAAAGCGACCGGGAGCGCCGACACGCTCGCATAACCCTCGGATGCATCGTAGATGGTTGCAGAACTGATGGGAAGTCGAGCGGTGGCGATATGGACCCGCAATGTCGAAATAGAGGGTCCAGAGGTCATATAGGCGAGTCGAGCCAGTCAAGATCCGTCGAACGCGATTGGAAGCACCGGATCGATGCGAACCACGTCGACTACCATAGGGAACACCCCAGGAGCGACAGGCGCAAGTGCCGTGGCGATAGGAAGCCACGAAGTCGAAATACCAGGCGAGGAGGCGACCTGGAGGTACCTGAGGCAGAGAGAGCCGACGAGGGCGATTTGGACCGCCAAAACGTTGGCAAAGGGGTTGGATATGATGGGGAAGGTGTTGGAATGGGCGGCGCAACGAGCGACGCATGCCGCGACTCAAAACGAGTCGAAACAAGATCGCTAGCTGGACCAGGGAGTCAGCATGAGGAGAAGATGCGAAATGCGATAGCGGACGCACCTAGGCCGTCCACACCACCTCCCAGACACCCTCTACATCCTACAGGGCACCCGAACCCACCGCGTCGTCGAGGTCAATTGAAACCGACATCTAAAAGTGTCAGTACCTGGAAATGGACTTACCCAGTCCCACAGTCGCGTCAAGGCCAAATCGGGCGAATCGGACGCAATGGATATGTTTTATATTGACTCCAGGAGGTGTACAAGCGAATCCGAGGTGCGATACTTGAAGACGAAGTCGCTATAGTTGATTGAAGATGGCTGCATGCACTGAAGAGCAAGATTACCACGACGCGAGCCGCGACTTCCTTATTTGGACATCGCCCGGACGCAGCACTACTGACTCACCTGAACATCACGTCAGCATATGCTAACATGCTTGTCATACTCGTGGGATTTGGCAAGCTTCTTAGCATAACATTTCTGTACACTCACTCACCCCCAGTAGCACTTCAATATTTACTGATATTCCTAGTTTGAACACTTCCCAAAGTGGAAAATGACAGAGCTGAAATTGAATCAGGCAACAGGCCATGTGTCAGGCACTGGTATTACAACTATATCCATTTATAGAGTCTTCTCCACACTGCTGGGCATAGTGGACATAACGGTGCCACCAAATGCTGCCATACCACCCAAGCAAGTGTCGTCGTTGTCGTTGCTCATGATGGCGACAATGTTTCCCTCCTCCTCCCTCAGTTCCCACTTGTTTTCCTTATTTCTGGGGTCATTTCAACACTATTTTTCAATGTGAATCCATTCATTTGTGTCCCAAGGGCCTGTTCTTGTGTTCTCATGAATGGTACATGTAGTGACAACATCATGTGACCTCATTGATCACTTCTGATCCAGTCAGTCTAGCTCGCGGTGCCCATGAGGCAGCTATTTCAGCACACACCCCACACCTCTCACCTTTTTACATGCCCCAACAACGGTCTCTCAAGTATTCTCGTTCTGTCAAATTCATTGTTGGCACTTCACAGTCAAGTGCTCATTCCCAGGCTAGCCAACTCAGCCAATCCCAACTCGCCTCAGAATGCTTGTGACGCCAACAACATTATGCTGCAGGTCTCACAGGACTCAGTGAAGAATCCTGGGCCATTCTGGGCGATATCCAATCCCCAGAAGATACACTGTTTTATGATGACAATGATATGGTTAACATGGTGATTGATGCGCCTGATTCCCCTTGACAAATGGACAGTGAGCCGTCTGACAAGACTGCGGATGACCTCTTAGCATGTTCGGTTCTTGAGATGATGAACAACCAGTAAGTCACTGATCCCTGCAGTTCCTCATCTGACGAACTGTAGGCCCTGTGTATTCAAAGACCATCACACTTGGCGACAAAGGGTAGAACATGTCCATGCTAGCTGGAGTCCCTTGTATGAGTCTCTCATCGTAATATACCTCAAGTTCAGATTCCCTTCGCAAAGTCCTTCACCCCTCGACCCCTCACCACCATAGTATGACTTCACCATTGATGCAATCAACATCTACACCCTCAAAACCTCCATCATGGTTCCTCATACTGAAGACATTGCTTTCCTGGTCAAAGTGCTCATGCTTTCTGGGTATCTGAGCCCTACACCAACTTCTCCCACTATAGCCATCTCCTTGACAACTCTCAAGCTCTACCACCTCCTCTGTCTTTGCAAGCCATCATTTAGCATCAAGACATATGCAAAGGTTATTTGCGACCTTTACAAGGTATGTGTCTCTCTTGATCTTACTACCAAGGCTGCTACTACTTCAACAGTGGCCCTATAGGCACTGTTATCACACCATCATTGCCAATGCATTTGATGTTTACCTCACAATATGCCACATGTCTGATGATTTGCTCAAGGCAGTGCTTGGCTATGATTCTCCTGATTGGTGAGTCAAACATGCCTGCCCCCCTTGTCGTTATAAGGTATGTGACTTGTGAGTGTGCTGCCATTGACTAACCATCTTACTAACCTACGATGGCACAGCTTAAAGACGAACCTGAAATGAAGTATTCCACAATGCTTGCCTTTGATGGAAACAATTCTCTCTCACAAATGGCAGTTGCAACAGAACATCAAGTTGATGACCAGCAAGTCTTTGCAAGCGACTATTTCTTGGATAGTGTTTATGTTGACAAGTTCACCAACGAAGCTGGGAGGCATAACTTGAATGCAGAGGCATACAACACCACTCAACACAACGACGGCCATCATATTCACCCATCCACTCCTGCAACCAGTGACTCTGACTCAAATTGCACAGAAAACTGAAAGGCAGCAGTGGCCGATGTGAAGAAGAAGAGTTGGGGGATCTTCGAAGAGACTGGGATTTTTGCCTGTGCTTGTTGACATGGCATGGTCTTGTGGATTGCAGACATGGTCTGAAGTGGTGAACTGTTTGTACCCAGTGCTTTGTATTAGCCTGTGTTGCCTAATATTCCCTGTATGCTAGCTTCAAATATCCTCTTGCTATGGTTGATAAGGCACTTGATGTGCTTGGTGATCAGCTTCTGATTGGTTATGATATCAGTTGCAAGCTGTCAGTCATCATCAGTTCAAGTTCCCTCAGCGGTCACTTCTCAGCCTCAAAATCCTGCATGTGTGTCGACTCATTCCATGGTTACTTCCACAACTATGCCTGTCAAGATGCCAATCATTCGAATGTCATTGAAGGTGCTGGGCTTGAAGATTTCAGTATCATGGAATGCATATTCAGCATATCAAATCAGCTTGCCACCATCACCCGCTATGCCTCTGCATACACATGTTGGCTCACCATTGATGCATTCTTCAAGCAGTGGAATGAAGATTGGTACCTGAATCTTGCTCAAACCCTCTACTGAAATTACATACAAGCATTACAAATCATCAAGGAGGAAGGCATGGCCATCGAACAAGCAAAATTGTCGTTGGGTGTGACAGATGAAGATCTCACAAGCTGGAAACATGAGCAATCAGAGTATCTCAAAATCTGTGACAAGGAATCAGAGTGGGATACACACACAGTTGTGTACGTTGAGTTACTTCAGAAGATGAGGACCCTGAAGTATGTAGTCAACCATCATGTCAGGTATATGGCATGACATATGGCTTGGAATATGCTGACTAAATGTTTGTAGAAGTGCCTCTGAATCCACCAACTTATCTTTCCTCAATGCTACCCCCGAGTCTCTCTCCTTCTCAATGCCCATTGACAACTCCTACTATGCCAACCTATTTCAAACATGCAAGCTAGAAACTATGTGTCATCTTGCCAATGAATGATATATTGAGGCAATGCAGAAGGTTATCACACTTGAGGTGAAAATGGGGATCTCACAGCGATGGGATGTGTTTGATGAAGAGTACATCCAGACAGCAAGGTATATTGCGCAACGCAAGTATTTCCGTGCCCTGAGCAATCTTCAACGCTTGGTGGTAATGCGCCTACTTGAATTGCACAAACTTAACCTCTTTTAGACCAGTAATTTTTTTTGTCCCTTGTGCAAACACTTACTGATCATTTGTAGGCTATAAGATAAGGACCCATATTGCAAAGTCCCTATAGAATCAGTGCAAAGTGATCCAAAATGCTGTTAAGGCATATAATGACACCACTGTGGAGATTGGTTGCCCAACCCTTGACTGGTCCCAAGTATCCTATTACTCATTCCTTGAGGAATTTACATTATTAGCAGAGGTGAGGGAAGACATCCAACAAAAGCATTGGGCAGAGCCTGCCATTTGCGAGCTCATGAAACAGGTGCTGTGTGTTCAGCATGCACATGAAGAAATTCAGTGTCTTAATGTTGAAATTCATTGTCTCCACACTGCCATTGTGAATGAGCATTAACATTTTGATTCCATACTCACAAAGCTTGCTGATGGCTCAAGTGTGATCTTCAGGGCAATGCTTGAATACTGTCAGCACCATCATTGCATCAACGCCCATCTTCTCGCTTGCCTCAAGCAAATCTATTCAACCTGTGGATTTACAGGGAATGCAATACCAGGAATTCAGGAGGGTAAGGAGCTAAGAATCAGTGTTGAAGGAGCTTCAGGTGATTTCATGCAGGAAGAGTATAGCTATCTGGAACAGGATGATACCGATCAACAAGATGATGAGCCTGAGGAGGAGACTGTACAGGATGTTGGCAGCATCATCAGCTATATCACAGATTTACCCCCACTCTCTGTGTAGTTTGCTATAGTTTCCATCTGAATCTATTCATTGAGTCAAATCAGCGCATGTCACACAGCCTATCGATAACATTTTCCCATACCCTAACTGCCATTGTTGCCACCACTGTCACCAAACATCTCTCATCTTCATGTCCCATATCCTCAGGTGAGCCCATCCAATACCCTCTGAGCCTCTACTGAGTCCTTCCAGGAATCATCGACAAAGCCTCCCTCGACACAACCTACAAATAGCAGGCAAGTCCCTTCTACTGACATGAGCATGCGTCCAAACCATGTACTCGATTCATAACTCATCTCTTCACCTGTCCAGACTACTATCTTCCTTAGGATCCACCATTACACTCCCCCATTTCATCGCCTATACCCTTGACCACTTTATACTCCATTTGTCAGTCACCTTCACCACTCTTGTACTCCTCCAATGCCTCGAAGCCTGTTTCCCAACTGCTCCCTCCTCAGGAACCACCAGTAAGCCCCCCCAATTATCACCTATGCCTTTGACCACACAAAACTCCATTCATCAGCCACCCTCACTGCTCTCACATCTTTCAATGCCTCAAGGTCTCCTTCCTAACTGCTTCTGTCATCTACACCCTGGACTGCACAAAACTCCACACATTAACCACCTTCACCACTCTCATACCTCTCCAATGCCTCAAGGCCCATTTCCCAACTGTTCCTTGCTCAGGATCTACTGGTAAGCTCCCCCATTTCATTGCCTACACCCTTAACCACACAAAACTCCACTCATTAGCCACCTTTGCCACTCTCGTACCTCTCCAACACCTCAAGGCCTGTTTCCTGACTGCTCTTTGCTCAGGGTCTACCGGTAAGCTCTCCCATTGCATTGCCTACACCCTTGACTGCACAAAACTCCATTCAGTTGCCACCCCCACTGCTCTCATACTTCTCCAATGCCTTAAGGCCCATTTCACACCCATTCCTTCCTCAGGATCCACCAGTAAGCTCCCCCATTTTATCACCTACATCCTTGACTACACAAAGCTCTGTTCATCAGCCACCCTTGCCGCTCTCGTGCATCTTCAACACCTCAAGGCCCATTTCCTGACCACTCCTTCCTCAGGACCCACTGGTAAGCTCCCCCATTTCATCACCTACATCCATGATTGCACAAAGCTCCATTTATCAGCCACCCTTGCTGTTCTCGTGCCTTTCCAACACCATCCCTCAATGAAGAAGTCGACACCCCTACCCACTTCCAACTCCTTTGCAGTGTTGGCCGCCTGCCTGTCACCATTGTTTGGACAGCCACATCCATCACCACCAATGCCTTCCCCCTCCAAAATCTTCTGTGGTCCATATCACACCTCCCCTGAAGCAACTAGGTTATTCTTAACCCAGAGGCTTAGACCACTGCTAGCTGTAGCTGTGGCAGTACTTAGAGTGGATGTGTTAACTGTGAAGAACAGAACAGAACTGGAGGACGTCCAGTGCTGCCCTTGGGGTTTATATACTGTTCTACTATTTGTACATGTTGTGGTTCTAATATATATATAAAGGGTAATATGAAAGTGGAATCATAGTATTGTGAATTGTCATTGGATGATAACAAGGCTGTGTGTGCAGCAAGCACAGCCGAGATAAGGATGAGTCATACCAAGTCATCATGAGTCATAATTCCGTCATTGTTCTAGAATATGATTAGTCATAAAGCATAGCCTTCCCAGTGCACAGCACAGAAGTGAATGAAAATGGAAAAGAAACTATGCATGGTTTTAAGTTATTGTTTGTTGCGGTTGCAACACTATTCCCTCTCTAGGTTTTGTCTTCCATGACGAAACTAGATGCGATGGGTTCTTCTGAGTATGGGTTGTAAAGCCCATATACTTTGGTGAACTGAATCCTTCTCCAGTGGTTGGGGTTTGCTTCTTTGAATGCCAGAATTGCTTCTGGCGCGTTTTTCAAATAAGAGGCGGGCTCCCATGTTCATTCAGAGTCTGGGTATCCTATCCAATGGACCAGGTATTCCCATCCTCTTCCTTTTTTCCTGGCATCAACGATATAGTCAACTAGGAATTCTTCAACCTGTTCTTCCGTTACCAACATTGGTGGCGGTCGAACTTTGGGTTGCCCTTTTAAACCTTCTTTGTAAGGTTTCACCCATGAGATGTTTACTACTGGGTGTATCTTCATATGGGCTGGAAGGTGCAGATGAACTGCATTCCTTCCTACTTTCTTTTTAATTTGGAAAGGACCTAGCCATTTTTCCGATAACTTCTTAGATTCTCATCCAATTTGTAGATTATTGGTTGTGAGAAGTACTTCATCTCCTTCTTTGTAAGTTGGAGCTTCAGACCTTTTTGTTTCGGTCTGTTTCTTCATTCACAGTTGCACCTTCCCTAACGCATTTGTTACTACTTCAAATGTTTCTGTGAATGTGTCTGTGGCCGGAGCTTTGGACCTTCCTGGTTCTATTCCCATTCTCGGGACGAATGTCTTTGTTACTTCAAATGGTGTTTTAGTAGTTGCCATACTTCTTCTATTATTCTGAGCAAATTGTGCCATTGGCAACCAATCTGCCCAGTCTTTCTGTTGGTCATGGCAGAACAGCCTCAGGAACGCTACTAGGTCCCTGTTGACCCTTTCGGCTTGCCCGTCTGTTTGTGGGTGATGGGCTGTGCTTAGTTGGGGAGTTATTCCTAATCGCTTGCATATGTCCTTCATGACTTGTGATGTGAATTGGGGACCTCTGTCTGACACAATGCTTCTTGGAAGCCCTTTGTCCTTCCAAATGTGGGTGAGGTACAGCTTGGCAGTTTCCAAGGCTGTTACTTCTTCTGTGGTGGGGATAAATACTACTTCTTTTGAGAATCTATCCACCACTACAAGTATGGCTGTGAAGCCATTTGATTTAGGAAGGCTGGTAATGAAATTGGCTGACACTTCTTCCCAGGGACCTTTTGCTATTTCTAGTGGTTCCAATTTTCCTGCTGGGGGTTTATTCCCAGACTTACTTCTTTGACAATGATCACATCTAGTGATGTAGTCTTCAACTTCTTTTGCCATCCCTGGCCACCACCAGTTTTTCTTAACTTGGTGTAAGGTATTGTCTATACCTGGGTGTCTGGCCATGGGTGTGTCGTGGCATGCAGTGATTACCCGCCTTCTACAGTTTCCCTTTTCCAGCACAAACACTTGTTCTGCTTGGTTTAGGAACATTCCGTTATTATTGGCTTGAAAGCCCCTTTTTTCTAGGAAGTTTACCTTCGATTCTTTTATTTGGAGGGTCGCATTCCTTATTAGATTGAGAAGGTCGTCCATATGGATGAGAGTACTTCTGATCTTGCTTGCTTCTACAAGGGTTATCCCCTTGTTGTCTTCTTCAATCCCCTCTCTGTGATCTTCTCTTCTTGAAAGGGTATCTGCTTTCGTCATACTGGTTCCAGGTTTGTGGCACCAGACAAAATTGAACCTTGACAAGTATTGCACCCAACACACTTGTTGTCTATTCAGGTCTTGTTTCTTCATAAACCATTGGAGGTTCTGATGGTCATTACATCTCTCAAATGGTTGTTTTCTTCCTTCTAGGAAATGTCTCCATTTTTCTAGTGTGTTTATTACACTGAGCATTTCCTTATTAAAGACTTGGTAGTTTTTTTCTACATTAATCAATGATACTGAATAGAAAGCTACTGGGTACCAGAGGTCTTTTTTTTTTACTGACAGTACCGCCCCTGTGGTGTAGTCAGATGCATCCATTTCTAGGCGCATTTCTTCTTCATCTCCAGGGAACACCAAGACTGGTGTTGTGGTAAATGTTTTCTTTAAATAGTTGAATGAAGCCTCTTGTAAGGGTCCCCATTTGAACTTCTGATCTTTCTTTGTCAGGTCATACATTGGCCTGGTGATCTTCGAGAAGTCTTTTATGAAATGTTTATAGAAGTTTGCCAGTCCTAGGAAACTTCTTATTCCTTGGACATTTTTCGGCATTGGCCATTCTAAGATAGCCTGGACTTTTTTGTTGTCCATTCTAATGCCATTTTTGGAAACAAACATTCCTAAAAACTCGACTTCTTTTACCGAAAAGTAGCATTTTTCCAGTTTTACAAAGAGATTGTTTTCTTTGAGTCTCTTCAGTACTTCTTTCACAATTTTGTCATGTTCTTGTTGGTCTTCTGTTTTTGTAAATATTAGAAGGTCATCTATGTAGACTATCACGACTTCCTCCATATCTGAGAACAGATCATTCATCATGTTCTGGAATGTTGCTGGGGAGTTGCATAACCCGAAGTACATTACTAAGGGTTCGAAGGCTCCTCAATGGCAGATGAAGGCTGCTTTCCATTTGTCACCTTTTTTGATCCTTACATTGTTGTATCCCCAACATAAGTCCATTTTCATAAACTTCTTTGCCCCTTTTAATTTATCCACGAGTTGTGATATTATTGGTAGGGGATAATTATTTTTCACTGTGTGTTTGTTTAGGTACCTATAGTCTTGTACCATTCTCTTCTTTCTGTCCTTTTTAGGGACGAAGAACACAGGTGATGTTTGAGGGGATTTTGAGGGTCTAATATATCCCTTTTCTAGTTGATCATCTATAAAGGCTGAGACTTCTTCTCTTTCCATGGCTGATAAAGGAATCAACCTCCCCTTTTTGGGCGTAAAGGTCTCCTTGAGGTCTACTGCATGGTCCCAAGGTTTTTGAGTTGGCATTCTTTCTGAACTTTTCTTTTCAAAGACCTTTATCCATTTATGATACTGTTTTGGTACCAGATCTTTTGTGGATGTGGGTTTATTGCCTTCTAGTGCTTTGCTAGTGACTCTAATTTCCGCCGCTTCTTCTTCAAACGTCTCTTCTTCTTTTGACATCTTGATTTGGGCTTGTCTTGCCCTAAAGCATCCGGGAGGGCATACTTTCATTTTTATTTCTCCCTTCTGCCAGTCTATGATTGGATTATGGCTTCTCAGCCAATTGTATCTGACCACTACCTTGTTTGGGCCTAAGTTCATTACTTTGGCCGTTATCTTTTCTTGATGTCCCATATATCCCAGGACAATCTCTGCTGTGTGGGTAATTTTCCCTGCTGCATTCTTGGTTTCATCTATATTATAGATATGTATCGGGTTCTTTAGCTCTTTTAGAGTGATCCTAATGGAAGTAATCCACTTTTGGTCTACTAAGGTGTGGTTTGTGCCACTGTCCAAAAGGGTCTCTACGTTCCAGACTTCTTCTTGGTTAACCCCTTTTATTTGTATTGGCATTAGGAGTTCATCTCTTCTTTTTGTGACCGTAATGGTCCGTTCAGGGGTTTCTTCTTTTGTTAACCCGGAATTAAGCACCAGTACCCCTCTCTGGGTCTGGCTGTGCCTCATTGAGGATGCTGGGTTAACCTTTTCTTGCTTCTTCTCAATTTTTTGTGTTTTCTACAGTTTTACGACATGCCAGTCATTTTTCCTTTCTTCTTC
Organism: Tylopilus aff. striatulus; assembly: GCA_038094335.1. Taxonomy (NCBI): domain Eukaryota; kingdom Fungi; phylum Basidiomycota; class Agaricomycetes; order Boletales; family Boletaceae; genus Tylopilus; species Tylopilus aff. striatulus. The sequence goes on along the minus strand of JBBPTY010000359.1, from coordinate 8,685 downwards.
TTTGTTGTCTTCTCTTTCTCCCCCATCATAAACTTCTAAGATTGCGTGTGAGAATCTTGATGCCAGCTGAATGCCCTGATCATTCAGTTGGCTTTGCCTTTTCCCTTCTTTGCACAATTGAGTTCATCTATATCAGGAATCTGTTCAAAGATTCTTTCTCCTTTCCACATTATTTTGCCACCTCCACACTTCATTTTGCAGTTGTGGTAGCATCTTTGACAAAGTTGTACTTTGTACACTTCTTCTTCTTCTTCTGCATCAGGATGCAGTGCCACTATAACTGCCATTGGTTTCTTTTCAGGGGTTTCTTCTTTTCCCCAAATGCAGTCCAAGTATTGGCATTCCTCTTCCCATTCTACCACTCTGGGTACGAAGGGATAGAATTTTCCTTTTGGGAAAACTTGTTGGATTGGTTCCGGGTTACTTACCAGATACTTTTCCAATTGTTCTTCTGGTATTGGCAATAGTTTCACCAGAGGTAAGTTCTTCATTTTTTGGAAGAATGTTTCTTCTTCGTCTTCGAAGAACACTCCTTTTTTAGGTTCTTCTATTTCTTTGGGAAGTTTTAAGTCCTTCATAGTAAATCCTTGGGCTATCCTAGGATTTTCTTCTAGCATTGGTCGTCTTTCTTCCTTTACCACCCGTGGGCAGTTCCTCTTATGGATGTTTATCCATTGACAGACCAGGCAGACTTCTTTTGCTTTTGGGCAATTCCTGATAAGGTGATCTCCTTGGCAATTGAAGCATCTTTTAACTTTTTTTGTTACAAAGGGTTTTTGTTCCTCCATTCTTCGGTTTGATATTTTTACTACCAGCTTCTGAAATACTCCCATAGTGGGGAGTTTTGAAGGTCCTGCCTGAGGTTCCTTCGGTGCTTCTTTTATCGGTGTTTTTACCGCTTCTGCCATTGTTTTCTTCAATGGCTCCTTTGTAATAGTGGCGAGCTTGGCCTCTGCTTCTTCTGCTCTTTTGGTGACCTTATGGATTTGAATTGCAAATCCCTTTCTGGTCTTTTCTACTTCTTCTACAAGGGCATTCATTCTTTGATTGGACAGCTGCCATTCCTTGGTCAGCTCTTGGAACATTTCTCCTTGTATGGAAAGTACTCTGAGGACAAGCATCATCTGTGCTGTTAACTTGGCAAGATGTTCTCCAGCTCTTTCCAAACATAGTCCTATGATTTCAGGATCCATGTCTTCTTCTTCCTTCTGGTAATTCCCACTTCAGGAATAATAGGACTAGGCGTAATTGCCTCCTTCTGATTATTTCTTCTATGAGGGCCTGGATTACCCAATTAAGGGCTCCTAGGTTGCTCCTCATGACGCCGTCTCTGCATTCTTCTGTGTTCTCCAGGGTTAACCTAGACCACTGGTTCAAACCCTTAAGCAGGTCCTATTCTGCTTTTTGTTTCGGATGTTCTGCAGAGTTAAGACCTGTGTAGTCTCCTGACATCGAGTGTTCTCTTGACTTATCTTTTTATCAAGCCTTTTCTTCTCTTCTAATGGCCTTCAGGGGCTGCTGCTTCATCTACCCAGCTTTGGATTCGTCCAAAGTCTAGAGTACACCTTGGCTATCCTGTCGATAGGGTGAAGGAGAGAGGGCCTTCCTTCTTTTCTTCAAAACTTTCTGTAGTCCCTAGGTTACTTCGTCTAGGCAATGTCAAGAAAGGGGTAGTTCTGTTCTAGTGAAGCAACTAGGTTATTCTTAACCCAGAGGCTTAGACCACTGCTAGCTGTAGCTGTGGCAGTACTTAGAATGGATGTGTTAACTGTGAAGAACAGAACAGAACTGGAGGACGTCCAGTGCTGCCCTTGGGGTTTATATACTATTCTACTGTTTGTACATGTTGTGGTTCTAATATATATATAAAGGGTAATATGAAAGTGAAATCATAGTATTGTGAATTGTCATTGGATGATAACAAGGCTGTGTGTGCAGCAAGCACAGCTGAGATAAGGATGAGTTATACCGAGTCATCATGAGTCATGATGCCGTCATTGTTCTAGAATATGATTAGTCATAAAGCATAGCCTTCCCAGTGCACAGCACAGAAGTGAATGAAATGGAAAAGAAACTGTGCATGGTTTTAAGATATTGTTTGTTGCGGTTGCAACATCCCCCACCCCCAACACTCCTTACTCACCATTGGCCTCCCTGGTATTGTTAGCATCACCACCTACTCACGGGGATTGAAGGCTATACAACCAAGATTGCCTTCATGCCATCATCACTATTTCTTCTGAAGGTAAAATGTTCACACCTGCTTTGCTTGCCATATGGTAACCCTCTATTATAGCTCATTTGCCTGGTGCCATCATCTATACCCTACCTGACCATGACTCTAGGACAGTAACATGGAGTATAGCATTGAGGGACTAACTACTTCGATGCTCACACCCACTTTACTTACCATATAGTAACCCTCTATCGTAGCCCATTTGTTCACCTGGTGCCATCATCTATAGCCTACACAAGGGACTACCTACTTCATTACATATGGGCATGTCAATAGGATACAATTTTTTTGTGTATATATACATATGTGCCAAGTTTTGCTAGATACAAAAGAAAGTATAGCAACTGGGTGGAGTTCCGAATGTTTGCTAAGTTCTCTTGGGTTGATGTAGTTGTGGTGTGGGATCCTGCACTATATTTCCCACAGTCTCATGATGCAATGCTAACCAACTGCTCTTATCACATTTACCACCTGTGTAGTATGGTTTTCATGATGTACATACACACATGAGAAAACAAAAGTATTCTATTGACACACCCAAATGTAATGAGGTAGTCCCTTGTGTAGGGGATAGCAGAGGTAGTGTATAGAAAACATTGTACAGTATCGTGCAGTTTGTTTTATGACTATATGGTATATACTTCTGGCAATAGTGATGCAAGAGAGCTGGAACAAGGAATGTCGACAGGTAGGGAGAATTGATCCACAAGATGAAAGTGAGACAGTAACTGGTGACCGATGAAGGCAGGAGAAAGGGAAGAGAATGGAAGTTCAGGATCTTCCCCTGAGGAGGGTGTTGTGCTTCCATGTTGTATTGAGGGACAGATGTGGTGTACGGTACAGATAGCTGTGTATGGAGAAGGGCATGTATGAACTCGACAGCAGCAGCGTCAGGATGCTGGACACTGGAGAATGCTGTACATGGGAAACATAAATATCGCCACGGATCACTCACTCATCTTGGATCAGCACCAAGATGGGAGGAGGTGAATCATACCTCAGGAGACCAATGGCCCTGAGTGATCCAGGATGGACTCGATGGTGTGATAGGTGGAGTAGTTGGGTGTGGGTGGTCAGAAGCCTGGGAATGGGGAGAGATGGATGGCCTGAGTCTGGCAATGGTGAACTGACTGTGTGGTAGTGACTGGGATACAATTGCGGATATGAGAGGTGGGGTGAGTAGTGACTGGGGTATGATTGCAGATGTGAGAGGTGGGGCAAACTGACCAAGTGGTAGTGACTGGGATATGACTGCAGATGTGAGAGGTGGGAAATGGATAAGTGAGATGAGAGGTGGGTAGAGGTGGGAGAAGAGTGATAGTGGATACTATCCAAGGAGGTATGGTGAAGTGCAGAGGGTTGCAACCATGGCAAGGGTGAATTTTCACTGTAGGGGTAGTCATATGACTGATCCATAGTAGTCATCATGGGGGCATGCAAGGATGGAGAGAGGGTAGGGGTGTCGACTTCTTCATCGAGGGAGGACATTGGAGGGGTATGAGAGCAGCAGGGGTGGTGACTGAATGGAGTTTTGTGCAGTCAAGGGTGTAGGCAATGAAATGGGGGAGCTTACTGGTAGACCCTGAGCAAAGAGCAGTCAGGAAATGGGCCTTGAGGTGTTGGAGAGGTATGAGAGTGGCGAAGGTGGCTAATGAGTGGAGTTTTGTGTGGTTAAGGGTGTAGGCAATGAAATGGGGGAGCTTACCAGTAGATCCTGAGCAAGGAACAGTTGGGAAATGGGCCTTGAGGCATTGGAGAGGTATGAGAGTGGCAAAGGTGGTTAATGTGTGGAGTTTTGTGCAGTCCAGGGTGTAGGTGACAGAAGTAGTTAGGAAGGAGGCCTTGAGGCATTGAAAGATGTGAGAGCGGTGAGGGTGGCTGATGAATGGAGTTTTGTGTGGTCAAAGGCATAGGTGATAATTGAGGGGGCTTACTGGCAGTTCCTGAGGAGGGAGTAGTTGGGAAACAGGCTTCGAGGTGTTGGAGGAGTATGAGAGTGGTGAAGGTGATTGACAAATGGAGTATAAAGTGGTCAAAGGTATAGGTGATGAAATGGGGGAGTGTAATGGTGGATCCTAAGGAAGATAGTAGTCTGGACAGGTGAAGAGATGAGTTATGAATCAAGTACATGGTTTGGACGCATGCTTGTGTCGGTAGAAGGGACTTGCCTGCTATTTGTAGGTTGTGTCGAGGGAGGCTTTGTCAATGATTCCTGGAAGGACTCAGCAGAGGCTCAGAGGGTGTTGGATGGGCTCACGGGACATGAAGATAAGAGATGTTTGGTGATGGTGGTATGGTCAGGGCATGGGAAATTTTTCTCATCAATATCACACCTTCTCCGCACCACTGCCACACTTTCACCACCACTCAGAATGAGTTCACCCAACCTCAATTGCCACGTCTTCGCAGGTCATTCACTCTGGCTAAAAAAATCATGGTTAGTTCAACCACGTCCCAAATATCAAGAACTCAACATATCACAACATCATATAGCCCATTCATCACCACTAGCAAATCAGCACCTCCGTTTCTTCCTGCCATTGACTGTCACTTGAAAGACCAGGCTCAAATCCTTTCCAAACTCCAAGAAATTGCATCAGACATCAACTGTACCCTTCCTCTCTCAGAGATCGCTCAGATCATTGCCCAAACACCAGTCATGTCTACACCTCTTGCTCATTACCCTGGTTTCCATCCAGTCATGTATGGCCATCATGTCAGAGTCTCTCTGAGCTGGTGGGACATTGCTTCTTTGTTTTTATGGTACAATTTCATGTTCTATTGTATTCAGGAATGATGCATTACCAGTGATGCACGGGTTAGAAACCCATTGCTTTCACCATGTAGAGACCTCAGGCACATGCGCCTTCATGATCACTGAAGGCAGGTCCATCAGGATGCAAGATCTCCTCACTGGGCCTGCCCTGACCATCCAGACTCTGAGCAAATCAACAGCACCTAGGCCTATTGTTGTTTGCAATGCTAGCATCACCACACAACTTGCCATATCCCTCAAATCATTTGTTCACTGTGGTACCAAGGACTGGGACAGGGTGTCTCTTTGTAAGCTATCTTCTTGTGTTCCCAACCACTTGTAAAACTCATACTGTTTCATGACCACACTAGCTGCTTTATTTGAACTTCACACACACATCAGCTTGCACACTTCCACTGCTCCTGTCTGGTCTACTCCTCCATCGGCCTTGTTGTCTTTGATTCCTCTGTCAACTCCAACTTCACCTGCTTGTGCCAGTTACAATGTTTCTATGATATGGCCCATTACTCATCCAATCAAAGAGATGTTTTGTTCTGTGCTGTTTACTGGAGTTTTTACTGCACTGGAGGTATCTGTTTGAGCTGACTCCTAGGCATGACATATGGATTACTGAAACTGTGTAGATATTTTGCTTGTCCTTGCAAAACATATTCTTATAACATGTGAAATTTTGGTTGTTTCATTTACCCTCACCACTTATGCAATGGTAGTAACAAAGCATACTTTGCTCTGCTACCTCAAGATGATAAAAGCCAGTGCCCACATGCCATGGCAGTGTAAAAGCAAGGAGCTCTACAGTTACAAACCCCTGGTTTTCAGCTTTTCACTTATAGGTCCCTGGTCAAGCCCAATGATGCCCCAATTAAGAGTGTCCTGCCTGAGCAAGTTGTGTTGGTCAAGTATCACCAGCCAAGTATGGCATGGTCATTTTCAGTTCACTTGAAGTAAGTTCCAGTTGATAATTACATTCTTTCACATTAGTAGGCTCATGCAGGCAAGTCTAGCCCCAGTCCAAGCATTTTTAGACTGTCTGAGTAGGATTGTTTGAGACCTGACAGTGGTGACTGTGTGGCTGTGCACATGGTGTTGCTTGGGCAGATCTGTTGGATTTTGGACCATACCACTACCCACACTTTGTAGCACTAGTATTATCTTCTTACCTACACAGCTGACCCTGGCCATCAGACCTGTTGGCAGCACTTTTTAGTCCCTCTTGTACAGTCTCAGGTATGCCTGGACTATAAAATCATGTATGTGCTACCTAATAAAAAGTTTTCCCCCTTTGAAAGGACCACCAGTGAGTGTCTGGGGAAGCTCAAGAGTAAGTGACCACAGTAGGTCTTTCATATATCATTTTTTGTCTTTCTTTGTGCCTGGCTGGTACTTCATCCAGTCTGGAAGCCCCTATTTCCATGCAGTTGCACTTGAAGTCACTTGGACTCACCATATTTCAGTTAGGTTGGGCAGTCTTCACTTGGATGACTTAGTTCTTAGCCAGTCCCCTTGTCTAGACCACTCCCTTTGAGCTGATCCAACTGGAATCCTATGTGACAATCACTCACCCCTGCTTTCTTCTTTCCCACTTGCATTAGACTCTCCCTTGGAGTAGCTGCAAGATATTTTTGTTGTCTTACAGCAGGCTCATCACAAACTCCAACCAATCAAATGGACTACTATGGAGAAGAATGAGATCAAGGCAAAAAGAAAAGAGTGCAGAGAATCCTATTCAGATGCATTGAGTTGTGCTCAAAATGTCATTATGCAAGAAGCAGTAAAACTTTGAGTGTCTTTCTTTCCCCTTTGTGTGCCCAGCTGGTACTTTGCCCAGCTCAGTAGCCCCTATTTCCGTGCAGTCACACCCAGAGTCACTTAGACTCATCTTTTTCTTCACTCAGGTTTGGTCAGCCCTCCTTTGTTAAGTCTACCATTGTAGAACTAACTCAGCAGAAAACCTTTGGGACAATCACTCATTCCCTTCTTCTCTTTCTCTTCCTCACTTGCACTAAGGCACTCCCTTGGAGTTCTGCCACAAAATAGATTTTTGTTGTTCTACAGTGGCTCCCTAGAGGCTATGGGTGACCTTCTCTCACTTTTCTGAAGGAGCAGAAAAATAAATTTCAAGTACTAAAGTACATACTTTATAGTCTGGGTATACTTGAGACTGACAATGTCCAAATGTCAAGTAAACAACAATCACAAGGTCCCAAGTCATAGGTCAGGCCTGTGACATCAAGAGAATGCTACAAAATAACAAATACAAGTCAAATCTGACAAGAATAGACTGATGTAATGGAGTCTGATCATCTCCAGGGGTAAACCAGCCATGTTAAGCAACCTCAACTACTCAGCCGTGCAATCAAGCATCATCAGCCAATGCATCTAAGTCCAGACCTTATGCTATCAAGTGAAATCAAATGAAAATAATCTTCATCACATGAAAGAACATATCCCAAATCATCAAATCAAACTTTAGAAGATGTACCAAAAGTCAGTTTAGACTTGGCTGACTAGACCAGGTTGACTTGGCCAACTTGGATGGATGACAGGAGCTCAGGACTCACTTGGAACAACCTGAAGGACCTGTGAACAAAACCTCCCAATCTCTCTCTTTGTAACCATAGTGAGCTGCCAACTCCTATAGTAGTGTAAGACAACAAAAATATCTTGCAGCTACTCCAAAGGAGAGCCTTAGTACAAGTGAATAAGAGAAAAGAAAGAAGAAACAAGTTATCATTCCAAAGATTTCTGGCTGAGTTAGTTCTGTAATGGTAGAATTAACAAGGGAGGGCTGACCCAACCCAAGTGAAGAAGAAAAATGAGTCTGAGCAACTCCAAGTGCGACTGCATAGAAATAGGGGCTGCTGAGCTGGACAAAGTACCAGCCAGGCACCAGAAGAGAGAAGAAAAGTGATAGAATGAAAGACCTATGGTGGTCACTTACTCTGAGCTTCCCTGGACACTCACTGGTGGTCCTTCTGAGTGGGAAAAGTTTTTTTTTTAGGTAGTGCATACATGATTTTATAGTCCAGGCATACTCAAGACTGTACAAAAGTAACAAGCAAAGTACTGCCAACTGGTCCAATGGCCAGGGTTATCTGCATAGATAAGAAAGTAATACTGTACTAGTGCTACAATGTGTGGGTAGCAGTGTGGTCTGAAATCCAACAGATCTGCCAAAGCGACACTGCACATGCAGCCATCTAGCTACTACTGCCAGGTCTCATACAATCCTACTCAGACAGTCTAAAAATGCTCAGATGGGGGCTATACTTGCCCACACAAGCCTACTAATGTGAAAGAATGTAAATATCAACTGGAACTTACTTCGAGTGAACTAAAAACAACCATGCCATACTTAGCTGGTGATACTTGACCAACATGACTTGCTTGGGCAGGACACTCTTGACTCAGGGTATCACTGGGCTTGACCAGGGACCTGTGGGTGAAAACCTGGAAACTAGGGGTTTGTAATTGTAGAGAGCCCCTTGCTCCTACAGCAGTTCAACCCAAAGTGGAGAACATCCACCCAGGCAACCCTGCATGTGCCATCCATGTGACAGCCACCACTGGCCCTTGGGCAACTCTACTCAGTCCACTGAATTGCTCAGACTCAGCCCATGCATCTCAGTACTGCTTATCTGACTCAAAATAAATTGAGATAAGGTGAAATCAA
>JBBPTY010000358.1:0-19655 GCA_038094335.1 Tylopilus aff. striatulus | reverse complement strand
TCCTCTTGTTGTTCGGCTTCGCTCCCAGATATGTCGTCAGAGCTTTCCGAGCTGCTTCCCTCGTCTTTACTTTCCATTGCGACTTTAGATACGTAGAAATTACTGGGGACGTTTGAAGTCTTGGTAATAGCAAGACTGGGAGACTGGGAGGCGATCAAGCCATCAGTTGACGCGGAACCCGACAACAGTCCGGAGATAACTTCAACATCATGAACGTCAGATCCGAGATAACGTGAACAACGAAATATTTACCTTTGGGATCACGAAGAAGATCCTCTAGCTGTTTGATCAGTGATTGCTGATCACCTTTATTCGCCTTCCTAATCTCCCCTAATCGTTCGTGAATAGCATCGGGACCTTTGAGAACAGTGGGACAGCAATAGCGTATATGAAAGGGGACTCTTAAGCAAATAGGACAGGATGGGCCATCCAGACCGGTGGTTTGCTGTGTTGGTTTATTAGTCAGAGCGACCTGTCCGGAACTCTGCTCTGTAGGCAAGTTTATTTCCTTATCAGGGGCATTCAATACAGTCTCAGATACTGCAGCCACTGTGCTAAAAGACGCAACAGGTTTTGGAGGGTCTCTCTTTATCGATTTTCGTTTGACTGGTGAGTCAGGTGGTACGGCCTTGCCTGCTTGACGCAGGAGACCAGATATGATCGCTGCTGATACTTCCGACTGAACACTGACACTTGCGCTCGTCTGAGGGATAGCTATACTAACGTTCATAAACCCCTTTTGTTTTGAAGGGGAAGACTACTCACAGGCACAAATCATTCCTTTAGGCGCCTTTGTCCAATTACTGCAGGGAGCTTTTTCGGTGTGATCGATACTATGACACGACGAAATAGGACTCACTCTCCGATGTATCACCCCCCTCTCCTGACCCCACAGGTTTTGCTGCCATCAGAATGATGAATACGTACTTGACCCAAATGACTAGCATTACCTGGCTGACGAGAGGCCTTCACCGATCTACTCGGTCGGGTCGCGCCTACATTCCCAAAGCATGTGAAACGTTGTCAGGACCGACAAATGGCATAATTACCCTCTAGGTCACGAACTATGGAGCGAGGTGTTAGTATCATGTGGCAGAATGCGGGAGATGGAAGTGGAGCTTACATGTATTGTCATCTCGCATGGACCTATTTCTTTTCACTTTCACTGGCTTCTTTGCCAGTGGCTCTGATGCTTCAGTAGGTGCCATACTTGTCTCTGCCTAGAAGATACGTGAGTAGATGCATCCACCTATCACAAGAACCCCACCTTGCTGCCTGGATCCAGGGCGGCCAATCTCTTTGCCTCGCGCCTTAGTGCAGAAGTTGTCGTTGCAGGACTCTCCGTAGTTTGAGTGATTTGAGTATCTACCGTCTTCTTTGTCGACCCTTTCTTTTGTTTTTTCTTCAGGGGCTCTTCGGGGACTACTCGCTTTGGGGTAGCAACAGGCTCTGCAGTCTCTGTGGACGTGACAGGGGGGGCTACAGCATCGGCTTTGTCTAACGACATTTTGCGCTTTCGCTTAATAGGTCCCGACTTCTTTGCTGGCGTGCTAGGAGCGTCTGGCATGCGGGCAATTTCGGGTTGCACAACGGGCTGTTCCGGTGGCTTGACGGTAGCAGGAGAGTCTTTGGGAGGCGATACCGGCAGAGGCGTCTTAGTGGGCTTGCTCGTGGATGGGTGCTCTTGACGTGTCTATGACAAGTTATTTGCAAATGTCGTCGTCATAGGACGGCTTCTCACTCACACAAGTAGCCGGGGCCGACACCAGAGAGCCTTGAGACTCGCCTGCAGTGACTCGGACGTCCACAGACACGCGCGACCTCAAAAAGACGCGAAACGCCTGAAAGTCGTCATCTGTTGGAAGAACGGTGGCCGAATTGAGTGTTGCTCCTTGCGCGGTTTTGTAGAGGCCACGTTTTACTCACCGTCATCCAGATCCAGAAGCGTGTCATGACCTATCTGCTTGAGTGACACATTGGTCTGGGATCCCAGATCAAGCTTCCGCCGGACGACATCCTTGACCTCGTCGAGGGAACGTTCTGCATATAGAGGCAATCAGCACATCGCATAATTTTGTCAGAGATCATTTTACCGTTAAATATTCTGGCGAAGGTCCTGTTTCCTGCGTGATATACGATTCTGACAGGATCTTTGGGACCATGCTCGGAGTGACTGTTCTCAGACATGACGGGATAAGTCAACATGACCAAGAAAATTAGGTAACACTTGGCGCATGTCAGCGTGAGAAACTATATTTACGTGGTAAACTTGTACACGTTCTACATATCATAGCGCCCACTCGGATCCAGCGTGTCAAGCTAGCATTCCATATTTTACAGCAAGTAACTGATTCGTTTATGAACAGCCGCTACCCTGCCATTATCAACAACATCCAAGAATTGGGGGTGCGAATGGAGGTTTTGAAAACAATGATCTATTAACGGTGTTTGAAGCTCGAGGTCCGCAATCCAATGCAAAGAGATTCGTAACACGTTGAAAAACACGCCGTCGCGAGAGACTCAATCTCCGGAAAACGTTACAAGGACTCGCAAGGAGTCGCGATCGCTCACAATTCCTGAGAAAAGCGCGTCAGCTCAATGTTAAACAAAACAAAATCGGTGAGACGCACGATCATGTTGAGGTTTCCAGACAATAAACCTAGATTGTATGAATCAGTAAAGACAAAATAGAAAGGACCCGCGAATACGTACGGTTCTCCAAAATGCAGCCATCAGGGATATCGATACGCTGGCCCTCGTTGGCGACGATAATAACAGTTCCCCTGAGGGTGACGTTCCTGCCAAAGTAGACATCTCCCGTGACTGTGAGATGGTCGAGCTCGATGATCTTGGGAATCTTTTTGAACCGCTTTTGGAATTGCTGGATCTTCTTAAAGTGGTCACCAAGCTTAATGACAGGGGTTGTCTCGAACATGCGGCTCTCGTTCAAGACAAGCTGACCGTGTTGCAGAGAGTAGACGTCACTTTTGATGAGGAGCAAGTCGGAGCAGGACTTGACAGGAAGGAAACGAGACCGAGGGACGTTAATACCGTGGCCGTTCTTAAAGTGCTTGATTGCAGCACCAGCGGCAGTCTCGAGCTAAGCTAGAGTTCAGCGTTGAACACACCCGTTTCTCACCGATACACACCTGGATGACAGCCTGACCGTCGTCATTGATCTTGGGGTTGATAATGATTTCGAGCTCCATGCCCTCGGTTTCCATGATCCTCTTCAGAGCTATGACAAAGTCAAACACCGTAGTGTGAAAGTGATCTGCAATGCTCACCCTTGAGGTTAATCCAAAGGTTATTGGTGTTGAAGATCTTAAACTTGCGGATGGACTTGAAGTCTTCGACGTGCTCCGAAGGCACCTGAGCGATTTCAAGGAGACGCACTGAGCCCTCGTAGTCGATGAGGGTTCCACCCTTGATGTCAGCTTTGGTTTTGTCTGTGACTTCCATTATGAACTCGGCGTTGGTCTCGATCATGTGGTGCAAGATCCGCTCATCGACACTAGCATCCATCATCATTGGTGAGTACAAATGAAAAGTACGATCGATGGCAAACTTACACAGCACCCAAGTTATCAGAGTTGGACACGAAAAGGTATTCCTTTCCTTCGGCAAGCAGCTGGTCCAACACACCAGAGTGGAAAAGCGCGTTGTAGACGTCGCCATGGCCAGGCGGGTACCAGTGCTTCTTGTCGTCATCCGCACGCTTGGGGCAGGGAAGGAGGGTCTCTTTGAAGATTCGTGGGTACCGGGACTGGTTGAATGTTGTGATGCGAACTTGCTGGTTTACATACTTTTTGATGATCCGCAAAGTATCTTCGTGTGTGTTGAACGAGGTCATGAGGATAAGAGGGACATCAACGTTCCTGGTGGTGTTGAGGTGTTCAATCTGACGGACCGTCAGATCGAGGAAGGTCATATCATCCTTGACCTCGAGAGCACTCTTAGCACCGGTCATACCTAGCAGGGGGGGGATCAGGACGATCGAAGATGATCGGAGCAAGGGCTTACCCATGGAGGTACCGAGACCACCGTTGACCTTGAGGACCGCAAGCCTGCTGAGGTTGACCCGATCATTGGGTGCGACCAAGGTGTCGTAGGGTACGATCTGGTCCTCTGCGGGAGATTTGATGCGATCCCAGTCACTAAACCAAGATCTCGAACACGATGCTGTAACGCGAAAAAGGAAATACTGACAGATCAACACTCTTTGCACGCTCCGAGAGATACCGGGTGAAGAGGTAGAAGAAAGCCTGCATCTCAGTGTCGAATGCCTGGGATGCACGGATCAGTGGAAGGACGACGTGAAGACGGATGAGGCTGACCTTTTTAGTGGCGGGGTCCTCGACGGTGCCGACGAGACGGCTGATCTCGTTGCGCATGGCCTTGGCGGCGACGCCGGTGGTGGCGGTCTTGAAGTCGATGTGGCTGCTTCCGCGAACGCGGGCATTGAAGGAGTCAAGGCGGGGTGCGGTGAGGGTGGCCATGGAGCTGGGGATAGGTGAGCGGGCGGAGGAGGGAGGAGGAAAGGACGTACGGAGAGTTTGGTATATGAACGGGTTGTGTTGTGTTTGTAGATAGGATTTGGGGGTCAGAGCACGTTCGATTGAGGGTCGTTTTAGGTCTGTGGTGACGCTTAAGAAACTCTAAGCTGAGATCGATGTGCGTCGCGGACAAGTCCGAACTTGTGCTCTGTTCCTCCGGGATGATGAGGTCGCAAAGACAACGTTCTGCGGTGATACTATAGCGAGAGAGGGGCGAGGTAGTAGGGAACAGAGTTGTCTCTCTACGGGTGACTGGGTAACTGGGTCTGCGTCGCTGGGGATTATATCGTGCCGGCTGCCAAGACGAACGTGCTTGCATAAAATCGGTTTCAAGGGGGGGCCCTTGAGCCCGGAACTTCTCCCCAGGCTAGTAGCTTTGCGAGCCAGGGGTTGATGGTAACGTCAGTGCTGTCTGGGTGTTCCTTTTGCTTTTATAAACGATTACACCCAGCTTTCAGGCCAACTTGTACATATCGGGGGGTAGTATAGAGCCAGTTCCTCCCAGGATTCGCTCGGTATATTTGTGGTGCGTGTCCTTGTCCATGTGGGTACGGGTGCCTGCGCCATATTCTAGATGCTCCCGGCGCTTCTCTCCTGCGCTCCCCCTCCGAGCCCATCCGATGTCCTTATCGCCTTCAAGTCGCCTTTGATTTGCAGCTCCATTTCCCCATCCGCTACGCGCTTGCGCAACCAACATGTTTCTCTAAAGGCTCGTCAGCGGGTGCTCCACTGGCACTTGAACATCACACACTCTTATTTGCCGTCTTGGCGCCGCACACAGCCCACGAGGCCGTTTAACCTGGCCATGTATCACCTTCTGCTCACTTACGCCGATATCATGAGCACAACGAGGTCCCTCACTCCCAGGCTAGTGGCGCAATCTCTCCTCGTTTACCCAACACCAGGGTGCTCTTCTCCTTATCCATGCCTTATAGATAGTCATTCTGGAGGGCAATTCCAAATCTTCACCTTCTTTCATTGGGAGCGCACGGTGATATGTCTATTTGTAAGGGTGCCCTTTTCACGACAGCGGGTCGCACAAGCCTGTCGCGGTTCTGGCGCGCTATCTCCCTACACGACCATTTTCACACCAATCAGCGGGTGTCGAAAAGAGAAAAAGAAGTTATATTGATCGAAAGCCGTCGCTGATCTGTGTGGCTGTCAGAGCTGCCCATGTTCGATTTCGGCGTCCCGTGCGCTCTACGCCCAATAAAGGGGTTTGTGCGTTCTCTGCTTATTGTTATCTGCTTATCTGTGCCTCGGCTTGCCGTGTCTTGTATGAGACGAAATATGCATTACCCGCTGGGATACCGGTTGGCACTGCCTGACCGGATTGTGTGTGTGCGGCATGCGTTCTTCACCCTACACGTTGCTGGTTCAGATCACCAGCCTCGATCAATCCAAAGTTCGGGTCTCTGTGGGGCGCAGGCACATTCCTTGGTAAGCTGGAACAGGCGATTATTCGTACGCCATGCCGTATGATCCTGCACAGGATTATCAAGGGTTTGACTTTGACGCTCGGTGCCTCACTATACGTGCACAAAGTATATATGGAGACCGGTAACCCCGTTCTCGCTGTCCAGCTGTGTCCTCCGTTCTCGAAGGTCGTTGAGTCCATCTGTTATTACCATCCGCTGTTCTTCCTACCTACCTAGCCTGAGTCCTTGTTTCGCGTGAACCGCGCTGATGGCTTTGTTCCGTGTCTAGTCCCCGTAAGGATCGGAGTCGAACATCTAGCCGCATGCACCATGGGCCTCAAGCCGTCAAGTCGATCATCGGCGACCAAGACGGCGTTATACGGATCCGCACAACACAGCAACCCGATGACGGGGTACCGGGTACCTCCGAATAATTGAATGGAGTGACACGAGCTGGAATAGTGGGAGCATTATAGTGAAACCCATGGCGCGAATCGAATGTAAGGTAGTCTATGTAGGAAATTCTTCACCTCCACCTGAAAAGGCAGGAGAGCGAGGCGAGGTCCACCCGTGAGGCATCGTCCGCGATCGTCCCAAATACTACCACCGTAAGACCCATAACGATATCCCGAAGAACACGAAGATAGGTGGCCACGCCACCGTCCCAACATCTTGCAGAAATCCGATGAGCACCCCTACATCGCGCTTATGCATTCGATGATCGGACCCCGTCCTACGGCACGACCCCAGCGGGTTTGGAACAGCAATGCGATGTCGGTGGCCACCCAGCGTGAATCGCCACGTCCAAGGTGAGGAGTAGGAGCGCCCACGTACGGCTGTGCGGTGTTCTCGCGACTTGTATGCGGGTAATGGGAGGAAGGAATAGGAACCAGCTGCGTTTGAAAAACGATCGCGGGATAATTCGTGTAGTGCTTCGGAAGCATCTCGACGACTATGGATTCTAGTCCACAGTTGATACATGGTGCTCCCGTTGGCGCGCGCGACGTTGGAGGCAAACAGAAGGAGCAGAGTCAGCAATAAGAGTGGGATATAGATGTTCAAATATATTCCTATTTGGTCTGGCAAAAGGCAAGGGCCATGTAAAGGAGGGAGTGCCAGCATTTGGGTAATATGGTCGGCTGAAGGCGCTGTCGAAATCAGTGAAAGTAACTGGAAGCCTGGACGACGGATTCCCATCGCCATTGAGATTGACTTGACAGTGACTTCTGGAATCTTTTCATTAGACGAGGGGATAGTGTGCTCATATACACAATAGTCATGGTCATCACCGCTGTTGCGCTGTCAGGCACACGAGTGTTTCATGCAGGCACAGTTGACATACCTCATAACGAGAGTAGGCCTGAGGGTTTGGAGTAAAAACTCTGTTGCCCCATCCATGAGCAAATTTTGGTAGCCAAAGCCGAAACCTTGCCGTATCGTCCTCTTCTCACGCAATGGCCCACAGGACGCATTCGATGGGCGAGCAAGGGGGATGTGCGTAAACAAGATAACGGGACCCAGAGAGCTAGATGACGCGATCTGTTTGACAAACTCTACGGGTCCATGAGGAATCCCAGGCCAATCATCAAATCCAAGTCCACGTTCGGCACGCAACAAGTCTTCTTCTACAAGGGCAGGAGCATCAATGAACACGAGGGTGTGGTTCCCAATGCTACGGCGATAGTTGCGCGGACCGAAGTGAGAAACATAGCGCGTGTCAGCCTCGAGAGAGAACTGGGGCAAATTGCCGAGGCTAGAGTATGGCCGTATAGGCTTCTGTGTGTTCTGCAGGTATAGAAGAGACGAACCCTACATCGTGATTACCTGGCAGGTAATAAACTGGCCGTGGCGAATCGCCCATGCTGAAAATGCTCTCGTATCGTGCAAAATAGGCTTCGTATCTGTAGGCATACCAATCTTAATTTATACGTGCTACGTTTTGAGGTGCACGCACTCGGAAATCGGCATGGCTAAACGACCATTGTCCATCATGTCGCCTAGAGACATCTTCGTGAGTAATACAAGTGGAGAAATATCTGAGCTCACCTAATATGACTACGGCATGAGGGCGGAGATGACTGAGTGCGAAATTCCAACTTTTTCGAAGATTGAGATCAATGACATGTTGACTTAGTGCGGTAAGAAGGGGACCGCGATCGGGATAAGAATGGCGGTCGATTATCTGCGGATCCGCTATCACGAGTATCCGCGCGACACGCGAATCTGGGATGTGAGGCTGAGTCAATGAGCGTTCTTCAGTATGATCCGAGTACCCAACGTAGAGAGGCACGCACCTGTCGGGCATCTGGCCAACTACAACGCCGCAAAGCAAAGCGGAACGTGCCAAGTTCCAACCAGACGACCACGATAATCCACAGAGCGCGAAGGCCGATGTTGAGTCGACGGCAGTGGTTGCTGTTCGAGGACATGGTTGACTGGGAAAGAGTGGTGGCCACGGGCCGTATCTCCGCCGCTGCTTCGGGTGAATCCGATGGTGCTAGTGGGCGTCTCGTCCGGATGTGACATGAATTTTGAATCATTCCTGAGGCCAGGCTAGGACTCGTCAGGGTCCCTATAGTAAGGTACTTGTCAATTGAATGGAACTAAACCTTGCTTGACAGTGACTTGCCCTGCTGCTGAGTCGCCTTGACAGCGCAGACGAATGGATTTCTGATTGGTTGCGTCACCATGCCTCTAGTGGTTTGTACGTCATTCTGAAATTTGCCTATGTAAACGGGGCAGAGATTGCCGGGGACAATCTCGACCTATAAATTTTGAGGAGGACCCGCCCCTCCTTCCTTGGTTGTTCTCTTCTTCCTTCCCATCGCCATCGGAATGACCGTTTCGCCCGCCATGGCCGACAATGACGATCAGCTCCCTCTCCTCTCCACTGCGAGCAACGGGAACGAACCCAAGAAACCCACCCCCCTCCCAAAAGTACAGATCCACGTTCTCTTGTTGTCTGTCTTGATCGAACCCATCGCTTCACAATCTATATATCCATTCATAAATCAGGTGGGTTCATGACGTTTTGCTTGCTCTATTCTCAAGCTCACTCCACTTCGCCCAGCTCATTCGTGAGATGAATGTGACAGGCGGCGATGAAACAAAAGTTGGTGAGTCTTGTTCGCTCCCCCATCCACTGCCACACAGCTAAGTGTCAAGTGGCATCTAGGATACTATGCGGGCATGATTGTATGTAAAGATAGCGACAATTCTCACCCGCTCTTAGCTCACTCAATAACCGATGCAGGAATCACTCTTTTTTGTCACACAGGCTATGACTGTCCTTCAATGGAGCCGAGCATCCGATCATATTGGTCGTAAGCCTGTACTTCTATTAGGTGTATTCGGCCTTTCTATATCGATGCTCTGCTTTGGCCTCTCACGTACGTTTGCCGGATTGGTATTAAGGTACGCCTTTTTGACCCCGTGGGCACCCGATACATGTACTAATCATTGGTTATCTGCACAGCCGTTGTATTACTGGTGCTTTGAACGGCAACATCGGTGTCATGAAGAGCATGTTAGGAGAGTTGACCGACTCAACGAATATGGCTCAGGGATTCGCCTTGTTGCCCTTTGCTTGGTCAGTCGGAATGACACTCGGGTTAGTACGGTGACTCGGTCCTTTTCGTATGTGCCGTCAGCTGACTCTCCACAGTCCAGTCATTGGCGGCACGCTTGCACGGCCAAAGGATAACTTCCCCCGCCTCTTCGGCTCTCCATTCTGGGGAGAGTTTCCATACTTCCTGCCATGCTGTGTCACCGCTGGGTTTGCCTTGTCCACTTTCATCGCTGTTCTCCTTTTTCTTAAAGAAGTGAGTGATTTGGACGTGCCAACGCTATATTCTAACGGTTAGCACGACTAAGACACTACCCCCCGTTCCTACACCCGAGAAACAAGAGTCCTCCGTTGATAGGGAAGCTGGTGCTCATGAAATTACCTACGGCACAGTTCCTCAGCCGCAAGAGCCGCCATCAGATGCGCCGATACCTCTTTCCAAGCTTCTCAATGCACGTAGGATATTGCGTATAGCCAATTATGGAGTTCTTGCCATCCTTGAAATAGCTCTTTACTCACTCCAGCCACTTTTTTACTCCACCTCGATCGAGAACGGTGGTCTAGGCTTTACGCCTATGCAGATCGGACTTTGGATGGCCTGCTTTGGTATTGTCAATGGCTTGTTTCAGGCATGCTGCTTTGCTCCGCTCGTACATAGACTGGGGGTCAAGACATTGTTGCGCATTGGACACACGTGCTTTGTTCCGCTTTTCGTGCTCTTCCCTGCCATAAACTGGACTGCCCGACAGTGGGGGATCTGCTGGGTCGTGTGGGCTGGACTCGTCTGTCACCTGGCGTTGACAATCTTCATGGACATGTCCTTCAGTACGTTGTCGCTCGACGTCCATGTCTCGAAACTGATGTGATTATCGAAGGTTGTATCTTAATGTACATCACGGCGGCCGCTCCGAACAGGCGGTGTCTTGGTGCACTCAACGGCGTCGCGCAAACCACTGCGTCCGTTGTCCGCGCTATTGGACCCGCCTCGGCGACGTCGTTGTTTGCGTATTCGATCCAACACAGCTTCATGGGAGGATATGGAGTCTATGTTATCCTTGTGATTGGATCAATTGCGACCATGCCGCTGTGTGCTATGCTCCCGAATGATGTAGCGGAGCGCTGCTGATTGATGGAGGGGACGGAGGGTTAACCGGGTTTGGTGGAACGGGACGAATATCATGGGACAAAGGATACCTGGTGACGATAGCTACATCTAGGTGTGTCTTTTTTTCGGTTTATCACGCTTTTTGCGCTGGAAAGGATCGAGCAGAGGACATTATTAGATCCAACACGACCTTTGTATATGTAACTTTATATCTTGCATGTATTTACGACTTTCTTTTACCAATGTGATGACGTTCCCGACTTGAGACAGCCCGCTGGTCTCGTCCAGTTCTACACCCTCTTTTGATCAACAAGTCTTGTTCACTTGATACCCCTTTACCAATGACACATCGAAAGCGATTCTACATCGCCGTCCATGGTGGCGCTGGGCAGCACGGTAGAGCATCAGAAACTCAAGTAAAGAACGCAATGAAACGGTGACTCCATGTCTTCATGATATCTCACCAACTAATACGAACCCCCGCGATCGTGATTGACGAGCAGAGCGTGCACTAAAGCGATCCAAATGGCTTCCGAACATCCAAGTGCAAGCGCATTATCTATTGTCGAGCTGGCAATCACGATCCTCGAGGACGACGATTGCCTGAATGCAGGTCCGCCTCGTCAGGATCCTCTTCCTCTACCACAGCTCACGCTCGAGAATCTAGGCTACGGTTCCAACCTGACATTCCAAGGCACCGTCGAATGCGATGCTGCCGTCATGGACGGACGGACTGGCGATTTCGGGAGTGTCGGCGCGGTCTCAGGTGGGTCCTCATTCAACATCCGCTCTTTTCGCCGTGTCCTTGTTTGATCTGACACCGCGGATGTCGATGAATGGCGGATAGGGGTCAGGAACCCAATCAAATTGGCAAACGCTGTCCTGGCGCATGCGCGTGTGCCGGATAGACTCGGTCGCATTCGGCCCCTGTGAGTAGTGCGTCTTCTCTTTCTTCCTGTTTGAGACCTCGTCGGACCAAGACGCTGTATCGCCCATGACTCATGCCAGCCACTGAACGTGTTTCATTTGCTTTTTTTTTTGGATGGGCAGCACCTTGGTCGCCTCGGGTGCGCACGCGTTTGCACGGGGGCACGGCGTCGAGACGGTTGATGCAACGAGCATGATCGCTCCGCGTGCCAAGCAAGATTGGCAGAAATGGAAGACACGGTACGATGCGGCCGAGGCCGCATCCGAGTCGACCCGCGAACAGGAGCCAGGCCCGGGGGTAGGCAAGATAGACCAGTGTCTGGACGCGATGCAAGACACGGTCGGCGCCGTCGCCTGGGATTCGGAGGGGTGCTTGGCCGCAGGCGTATCTAGGTGCGTTCATCGTTCAGTGTCCCACTTTCTCTCGAGAGCGGTGACACCAACGTCTGATGACAGTGGTGGGTTGCTACTCAAGTGCTCAGGCAGGATCGGGGAGGTGAAGTCACTTTTTTGATGGTAAGGTCGGCGGGGATGCTGACTGATCCGAGGCCGCAGCATTTGGAGCAGGATGCTGGGCGGAGCAATCACAAGACGGATTGACAGGCATGGCATGCAGCATATCAGGTGAGCATCAACGCACGGATCTTGACCGATTGGTCATACGGCTCATAGGCGCGGGCGAGCATATCATGAGAGTTGGACTGGCTCGGTCCATCGCGGACGTTCTTCGTTGCAGACAAGAAAGGCCGGACTCAGAAGTCGATATTCACGAATCACTGGTGAGAGTGTTGTCTACCCACTTTTATGGCAAGTCTGGACAAACCTTTTCCTTCTGCCCATCTGTCTGAAAAACTACACAAGATCCGATTGTAGCGCGCGGAAATACTCATCCCCTTGCAGGTGCCCTTTTGATGACAAAAGAGGCGCAAGACTCAGGAGATATCAGACGTGCGTCTGCCACCTCGGGACCGTGTGCGTTTCACTCATGATCTCTAATGAATATTCAGCGAGGTTATGGTGTGCATTCACCACGGAAAGCATGGCAGTTGCATATGTAGACTCTGAAACGCTTACAGTAAAGGTATGGAGAACTCTTGTTAAAAGTTCCGTAATAATAGACGCTTCTGCAAGGGGAAGATCCTACGTCGCCCAAAAACCTCGCAACCGGAACTTGCAACAAATACCTCGCCTATTTATATCACTGCTTTGCGACTCCATGGGTAGAGAAGCATTAGATTACTAGGAACCTCACATCCACATCCCATCGTAGCAATGAGCATGTAGATATTTGAATGATCGAATCATTAAAGCAATCGCATGCAACACTGCATCAGCTCTCCATCCCACCACTCGCGGGACGCATAATTGATCGCACTGCACCATTATTGATATTGGCCAGTGGCTGCGAACCTCGAGAATTTGCCAAAGGAGGCGTCGGTCGAGCCGCACTGAGCCGCTGAAGCGTTTTCAATGGGAACTTGGTTCTGTGAACGTCCCATTTTAGTCGATGCTATGTGTTATGAGATGGCCTCGGGGAACTCGCCTGCAAGTTGAACAAACGGGCACGGGTTGACAGAAAACTGTTTCGTGACATGAGTGTCTTTGCGTGGTGCATGGTAGGATGCACAGACTCGACAAGCAGACGGAACAAACAAAACCGATGTCAACTATGTTCTTGTGGCAAAAACACGCGGCTCTGAAATCAATCTTTTCTTGTGTTGGGGTAGCAAGAACTTTGCGAATCGACGGGGGGGAGAGGAAAGACATCTGTAGTGCTTTTAATAAAATGGCCCAACGATGGAAAATGAAGAGCAAGACGCACGATGAGATACTGGAGCAATGCGTCGCGGCGTTCGAGGTAAATGTATGACCCGTTCGTTAAATGCGCAGCTTGCTGAAGAAAAACCGTGTCGGGTCCATACATTTTGCACACGTCGATGGTCACTTTCTATACCAACGTTTCGGCCAGGTCAGCATCACAGATAAGTAAAAGAGACAAACCAATTTTTGCGCGGAAAAGATGGAGTTCATGATAGGGATATAGGAGGACGACAGGTCTGGAGATACGGACAGGATCAATATATGCGGGTCTGGCAAGATGGTCGTGTCGTCGGCCACGTTTGTGGTGGTGCTGGACGGATGTATGATTCGGTTGATATCTGGCAAGGAAGTTTGGGCTTATTGTTCTCGTGCCAGACGAGCGCACGTACGACAGAGTGCTTTGGTCAGCGCGCCGACTAGCGCGCAGGGTGCTACACGGTGGTTCAACGCGCTGCTCTCAGACAATTACGAGCCATACGTTCTTCCTCCATTTCTCCGAGGGATTCCATTTCGCGTGTGATACGCTGAAGGACAGTGGTGTCGACGGTCTTGAACGGCGGGTACGAGTTCGCATCGAGAAGTAGTGCGTCGTCGGCTAGCGCTGATGTTTCCGTCGATGAATAGAGCATGACGCTGTTCCGCGGAATGTCATCCAACACGGCAAGGTTCCGAGGGTCGTCCCACCAACCTTTTGCCGGGTAATGCGCCAAAGACTGCCAGCGTGTTCTCATGCTTGGAAGCGATGTGAGCGTTCAAGAAGGCGAGGAGGTGGGAGAGAAAGGTTTCAATAGATAACGGGTACGGGTTGGTTGGCTGCGCAGAGAGATACCACTGCACTGGGGACAAGTCCACGACGACAGAGAGGTGCGACGCCTTTTCCATGATCACGGTACCAAGTACCAAGATGGACTACACTGCCACGCGTGCGACTAAACTTACTCTTGCGAGCCTTGATCGTCGTCCTCATCGGCTACCGCGTACGGCGACCTTTTCTATCGCCGCCACTGTCCAGGTGCCACAATGTCTCGCACTAGCATGGTCATTCGCACATGGTAGAGCTCGTTACCAAACAGAAACCCATCATGACAAGGTCATTCCACCTTCATTATAAGGACGTGATGATCGTGCTCATACTATTTTTGCCATCAGCCGCTCACGGCTATACAAGGGTTAGCACCAAATCGATGGGCTACGGACTGTCATGTGACGTTTGCATGGAACTGGTTGGTCAAGGACCTTCAGTCGTCGCGTTCACTCCGCGTATATGAAAATCGGATTCTATTATTGCTTCAATTGTCCACGACAAACAAAACGGCGCGCTACTTGTATAGCAGCATGGGGAAGTAGGCATTGGGGTCGTGTGGTGCATCCGGGGCACGTTCCGGTCGCCATCGCTTGAACGGCGTGGGGATCTTAGGAGGCAGTTTCGCCTCACTGTAAATAGGTGATATAGACGCGACGGTGGCAATAGTTTGGGTCAAGTCCATGGCATCCGGGGCATTTGCGGGAACTTGCTTAACTTCGCCCTCTTTGGGAGCGGTAATGCTGATATTTTTGGTTGTTAGCCAAGAAAGACAATGGCGAGAGGAATGCATACGACTGGGGTTGGGAATGTTGTATAAGCAAGGTAGACAGGTCTGACTGAGTGACCACCGAAAGCTGAGGGTAGGCTCGGCGAACGTCGCGTTTCCAGTATGGATTCTGAGCCGGGTCGGATGCTGGTGAAAACGTCAGTTTTGTAGGATAAAAAGGTTTCATACGTACCTTTAGTCGCAGGAGTGGAATACTTCTCTGGGCGTGAACCAGGCTGGGGGTATCTGTTTAGCTCTGGGATCGGGAGACCAGAAGAAATTTCGGGGTTGACGACCACGGCGTCGCCTGTTTCTGACGTGAGCGAGGCTACGGTTAACAAGTTTATTGCGCACGAAATTTCTTCCAAAAGCCCTTTGGATGTACATGGTAGAGCGTCGACTCTGCCGCTTTTCTGGTCGCCATATGTCGTGAGTTTGAGGAAACTAGCCGCGTCTGACGTAAGCAGGCCTTCATAGTTTGACAACGTTCGCTGGTGACACCGACTCTTGCCAGTGATACGTAAAACTCAAACATCCGAGGTGAAGTCAAGCCGTGCCCAGACCTTTGAAGACATTGTTCTCAGCCTCGTGTCATCAAATTAGGTATCTTTTCGTCTAATTGAACGGTTGATGCGTCACTCTCTGCAATGCTGGTGGGATTGGCTCCGGCCTTACCCTTTTCACGCACCGGTTGGTAGCGCCATACATTAGGTGGACCGCGGCGTCGTTGGAGGCAAGCGAGTCTTGGTATGGGATCCCTGCAGGATTGTTTCACGTCAATGAGGTGCCCGCATGCGAATTTGTCAATTAAATCGACGCAAGATCACGCAATGGTAGTAATCGCATCATCCCGGTGAGCAGGACTCGCTTCCAACTCCTCCATTTCCCTCGATTTATAATTTCATCCGCCGCTGGTAGCCGTTATAAAGGTTCGGTCACGCGCCAAGCTGATCGTGACCACACCTCCACTTTTCACTCTTTGCTCGCGCAATATTAGCATGGGATTGACAGTGCAACCACGTTCAATTGACAGCAAGGCTGTCGATGACGTTCCCCTGGACAACACCCACCTTGTGTATAACCCCAAGGAACGGAACCCCCACGTCATTCCTACCTTCACCTCCGAGAGTCTAGCAAACCCCACTTCTACGGTCCTATATCTTCCTCCCCTCTTGTCTTCACTGCCACGGAATCTTCCTGTCCCGCCAATCACCGTAGACAGACCACCGCTCGTCACAGAGACCCGTCTGCCTGACATCGACCCAGTTTCACTCTCACTACACAAAGCGTTGCACCACTTCCGGCCACTCTCCGAGGACTACGCAGCTCTTCCTTACGCGCTCGCTTTCAATTGGTCCGAACTTGAGCTCCCAGAGGATGAAGAACGCGAATGGTACGCCGTCGTCTTCCGCAGTCGACGCAAGAAGGGTAGTGACAGTGAACGTAAGTAAAGAAAGACGCGTCCCGAACCAGCAGCCGTCTCACCGTGCACACAGCACTCTACGATGCAGACAGACAGGCACACGAAGAAGCAGTTTCCAACGGAGGGGTAAGCCATCTTCTCCGGTTCTTACTTCAGCATACTCACGTCGTTGTTCTTGCCACAGTTGATCATGTACTGGTACGGGATTCCCAACCCAGACACGGGCATGAACCTCGCCACTTGCATTTGGCAATCGCGAGGGCATGCCATCGCTGCAAACTCGCGTCCACGCCATATCCGCGCCATGAAGCTCGCTGCTGTCTCGTATGAAATATACACCCTAGAACGCTATAGACTGACGAAGGAGAGGGGAGGGAGAGGGATTCTCGTAGAAAACTTTGATGGTGGCGAGTGCGGGTGGTGAAGGTATACGACTGTTAGACGTGCATTGATGTTCGCTATGCTATCGAATATTTACCCTGCTGTTCATGCTGCAATGTCAACTTATTCTTGGGCCGATGTCTTGCGCATTGGCGGGATACATGGCGACAACTGACGTCATCACAAGCAGTGATGGTGTAAGCTCGCCGGATCAACGCGGCGTCTTGGCCCCAACAGTCCTCCGCCAAACATTTTGCCAAGAGTCCGTCTACCATTATTCGGTAGAATCGGTACCCTCAGTCGCCGCATCTCGCAAGCCTCCACCGACCGAATAACGACCGCATGCCCCGCGTCTTGAGAACCGGAAGGCTTGTCCATGTGCGTCCTGAAACCATACCCGAGGCCGTCGGGCGATCGACAACCGGGTATCAAACAACCGGCCCATCGGGCGTTTGTTAACATGTCCATCGGACCGTACCAATCCTTGATTTCGATTATAGTGCACCTCGCTCATTGAATTTGAACCTTCTAACCATGTAGCGAGAGCTGACGGGTGATTGAAGGAAACTGGTCTTGTTACTGTCGTCTTTGGACACCCACAAACTGGAAGTGGCATACGAGCAACCGTACATTCCTGTAACGTGACACGGAGGCAAACCGGATCTATCAATCAGGTACTGGTCCTGACTAGTACTCTCGCGGCCGCAAGCCATTGGAGCCAATCTGCTCGCTCGTTCCCAATCAGCCTCGCCTGAAAAGCGCTTATTCCTTGCCACAACGCGGTCCTAGAGCGACGTGTGAGCCTCCTTCCTCAGGCTTCCTGTGAGCGGACCCGGCTCCAGCTTATTTCTCATTCGGGTTACCTTATTGCCTTTGAATAGCTCCTTTGCCATTGAAGTACCGTGGTATCTTACTCCACGGAGGGCTCAGGCTGTTCGACTACAGAACCTAGCCGAGCGTATGACCCATCTCCGTGTCCGTTGAACCCGGTTTTAGCGCAGGAGCCACGCTTAATCTCCATTCTTTGCTGGCCATCCTCGAAGAGAGTTCGCTAACGTGGCCCATCTGTGGAGCAAATAACAATTAAGGAATGGGTGAGTCGAGCCGTGTCACAGTTTGCCGGCAGGATGCTTGAAGTGAATGCGTACCAATTCCGTTTTTCAAGAATGGCCCGCGGTGGACAGCCTGATTCCCGACCGATCTCTCAACGGTGTCAAATGGTACACAAACAGGTATGTAGAGAATCTGACATGTCGCTTTCAAGTTGAACTGCAGTCTTACATGTGGCTACGAAACATTCATTTCATCTCGCACTTTTGCCGTCTCTGCCAAGTGATCCAGGTCGCACGTGCCTCAACCTCCCGCCATGTTCGGAGCCCCGCTCTTTAGCCTTACGTTTGATGACGTGTTTGAGTCTGCGACATCCAGCTGGGCGTCATCGCCAAGTTGTTATGGAATGTCTGGACACGAGGCTAAGGTTTTACGCCCGCAGCACTAGTTTATGTCAGAGGGTGGGGTCAATGTCACAGTAAGAATGACATCGAGTCATGGGCGTTGATGGTAGCGTTCACTGCCTATGGTTCTCGTAGCCAGTGCACCCATTGTCGCGCCCGCATAAGCGGCTCATACGATTTAGTGGCACTACTGCATCAAGCTGGGCGATTGATCTAGGTTGCTTATGGCCGTTCTCGCTCCTCTCTCAGGCCCAGGCGATGCGCTGAAGTGCACTCTGTCGATTACTTCGCCAAGATTCTTGGACCAGGGCTAATATTCAGCCGCCAGGCTGGCGGAGGTATGAACGTGGCTCTGGGTGTTTTTACAAGGTACTGCCAGCTGTCAAATTTGCTCTCTCGCACGATGATGCTTAGTCAGATTCAACCACACCCATAAAATATGACTTGGCTTCATGTTTATTGATTTTATTCGGTGGAGCTTGTGTGCTTGAAACGGGTGGTCTCTTCGCCCGTGCGGACCTCGAGGACCGCGCTGTCAATGCTTTCTCAAGGTTTACCTTGCCGCGAGCGCTCGGTTCCCTGCTGATCGAAGTAACAGCGTGAGGGCCCTGCGTAAATCAAGTTTCGTTGTACTGAGTCATGCATTATTCTAGCGACACCCCGAAATTGTTACTGCCGCGGATATCCCTCGCAATACATCCCTTACTTTTTCATTGTCCATAAAAATCCGTTTCTAGGACTGTGCCGACGGTCGGACGCCGTCCACGCACCGCAAGACAACCGCATACTCTTGCGGTGCGCTACGGAATATCGTTTGATCACCCCTTCCTGGGCGCCGTCTTGACAACTTGGTACCGTCGGCTATTAGTTCGTCCTAGTTTAACCGCGTGCCTCCCCACGGGTGTTGAAGTCTGACCTGGGGAAGGGAGGGGCTGCGGAAGGACACCGATCGTGCCCACCCCTGATTTGGCACGAACCTCCCGCGAAGTCTGGTGTCGAAGGACGTTTCTGCGCGGAGCAGCAGTGGTAACTTGAAGCGCGTCGAAAAAATGCACTTGTTATCCCGTGTTGCTCCGACCTGCGATGTCCGCAGAACATGCTGAGTATGTCAGACGTGCGTCTGCAACCCTGTTTTTTTTTTTCGTTTCACCACCATGGGTATCGTTTGGTAGGTCTGACGTGTTGTTGTGGTACCTGGTATGGGTGCCGTCACCGAAGTCGAAGCCAAGCTTAGGAAGGGGAAGGCCAACGTCATCATTTTTGTCCAACGCCGACGCCAACGAACTTTTTCACTTGATACAGATCATCAAAAGGGAATTCCTCATCAACAAATTTCCGCGGTGGAGCATAAAACTAGTCCTAGGCCGAAATATGGGCGTAACAACACAGGACTTCTTCAGTCGAAGTAACATACAACACCACGATGTAGAGTCC
>JBBPTY010000357.1:0-19655 GCA_038094335.1 Tylopilus aff. striatulus | reverse complement strand
GCATCGTCGGAAACATAGCTTGATACCTTGAGAGATAAATTATGTACTTCCACGGAAGTTAGATCGGTTGACTGAAGTGCCTGAATCTCTCGTTGCACAGTAGAGGTACTTTCAGGTTTCCGCTCTGATTCAACGAGGCAGACAAACACCACTCCGCCTGTGCTACCAAATACACATGCGGCATTTCTGCTTTTTTGTACTCACGAATCGCGCAGTAGGCGGCAAGCATCACCTGATGAGTCACACGTCCGCGTCATCCCCCAACACAGTTGATCCCTTCAGGGTAATGAGCACGAGGTCGCAGAGACCGGGGTGACACACTGATAGGCCGTGTAGAATGGTCTCTCATTCAACAGGAAATTCGAGACCCTTGATCGCGATGAAAGTTTGAGTATCAGACTTGGCGTCCAAAGGGAGATCAAGTCTGTCCAAAATAAATATAAATACTCCAATTTCTTGTTTGGCACACCAATACATGTGTTCACTTCACTCGCCGACCAGTTGTAGGCTAGTGGCAGAGTGAAGTCCTCGGACTCGTTTGCTTATGCACATTGCGTCCATCGCTTCCCCTCTACTGCGAAACACAAGGACTGCACGCCCCACCTTGGCCTATGTATCATGGCTACGCCACATTCCTATCACTTCAGTGGTCCGTTAAACCCCAAGGCTGGCCCCATGGTCTGGATAGACTGCGAAATGACTGGATTGAATCCAAAATGCGACAAGCTTCTCGAAATCGCGGTAAGTTGATGATGTCTCCTCGCAAGCTGAGCAGTAGCGAATAGTCGTAGGTGATTATCACCAACGGCAACTTGGATCCCGTCGACGACGGTATTGAGTTTGTAATCCGGACGGACAGGTCGATACTAGACAAGTATGATGTTTATTTTACTCGTTCACATGTTGGATTCAACTCACGTCAACAACCTGAAGCATGGATAGCTGGTGTACAAAACAACACGGAAAGGTGAGCAAGTTCCACTTTATAGCCATTAATATAACTGGTCTCTTAATATACGTAGTCAGGTCTGACAAAAGCATGCCTTGAGTCGCCACATAGCAAAGACGAGGTCTCAAGCGCCGTTCTCGCGTACATCAAGAAATGGATCCCGGAAAAGCAAACTGCTGTACTTGCAGGCAACTCAGTTCATGCAGATCGAGCATTTTTGGTGGAGGAAATGCCTGAAATTGTAGATTGGCTTCACTATAGGTGAGCGGAGGCGCTACTTGGCTTGTCCTGTTGATCTGATGTCTTTGAAGGATTGTGGGCGAGTGTTTCTTTTCTCTGAATCCTACAATTGTGTTCAGCACGCATTTCAGACGTGTCTTCTATCAAAGTAATGTCTGCGCCACACCTTGTCATTATAGTCTGACAGGATTCCAGGAGCTGTGCCGTAGATGGTATCCTGGAATGGAAACTCCCTCGAAAAATGGGAGGCATAGGTAACTTTCAGTGTCTCGCTATGTATCTGTGGATGACCGCCTTGCAGAGCATTGGAAGACATTAAGGATTCCATTCAGGGTCACTCTTTTTAGCTTTGTCCCAGCCATTTGACTAAATTGTTCTTGCAGAACTTGGATGGTACAGAGCAAACATCTTTCGTATTCCCCCAGGCCCTGGGTTGTGAAACATTCTTTGAGGCCACATGAAACCGTCGGTGTATTCTCCAATTAGGTAGCACCGTAGCAAAAGGCTACCGTCCTCTTGACTGTAATATATCTCCTGTGAATATACTTACGCCATTAAAGAGATGTTCATTTGCTCGCGAGTCCGGCTTGACATCTTGGGGTTCTCCACCATGCTGTTAGCAACACCAGTTTCTCAAGGCACTGAAACGATAGTCCATCAAACTGGGCTCACAACGTGCAAGATGGATGACCCCAAATGATGAACTGCTAAGGGAGGATATATACCAGTTTCGCTTCTTGAACAGAATGTATGTATACGCCGTTATTCATGGCAAGAACCAATGGAATTTGGCGGGCAAATGTTTTGGGTTAGTTGACAGAAGCCTGAAGTCGCCCCTTTACGGCCTTCGCCGCCATCTCCTCTACTGAGCGTTATGACGCCTTCAGGTTTTCCCGGAGATATGATCATCAAGGAGAGCTCTACTACGTTCACTCGACCCATATCCTCATCTCGTCAGGTGTGCCATCTCTCCCTTGTCTCATCTTTTCGCCTTTCGAACTCTTCTTTTGTCTTGGTAGCATTGACTTGAATTTGTGTAATCCCAGAGTTCCATACAACTCGCAGGCCATTAGTCAAATTTATCATAGATGGCCGTTGTTTCCGTTTTCGAGGTCCTCAGATTGCGCTTGTTGTGTCTCAGGCGTCATCCACACTGCGAAACGTGCAAACCATGGCGCATCTGAATACCTGTGACAACAGTGGTCTGTTGAATCTCCTGACCGGCCCCCCGATGT
This sequence comes from Tylopilus aff. striatulus, assembly GCA_038094335.1. NCBI lineage: Eukaryota > Fungi > Basidiomycota > Agaricomycetes > Boletales > Boletaceae > Tylopilus > Tylopilus aff. striatulus. The sequence continues at coordinate 17,231 of JBBPTY010000357.1, read as the reverse complement.
CGACCAGTGTTGAACTGACTTTTTCTTTGATAAAAGGCCCCTGCATGTCTGGTTTCGTCTTGATTCTGCTCTCGCGGAAAGTTGACGAATGTCCTTGATTAGGCGTACCGTTTAATGTAATAGGCAGAATGATGAACAAGCCACTCCACCGGCAGATCTGGGCATTTGGGGGAAGCAGCGGGCGGTGCCATGCCTGGAGTGCAGGGATTGAACGCATAACTCGCAGGGCAGTCATTACTGCCCATCAGAACGAAATCGTGTTGATTGGAGCTGGGTGGTAGGTTCGGATTCAGAGTCATGTACTGTCGTGCGTATTTTTCAACCCGGTGTCCACGAAAATTGCATCCATGTGGGCGTGGGCCATAGATCCGGTGGTGCCCGAATGAAGTTCAAGTTTGGTCCCACATTGCCAAGGCATGTCGGAAGAGCCGGCGTTGTCTAGTATCCCGATTCCATGTACATTTTTGCGGACTTTTGTAGGCCCAAAGTGCGTAGCACATGGAAATCTTTCGATGTTGCCATGGAGTGACTTTCATCACTTGTTTCAGTTGGCACTCACAAGGCAGCACCCCTCGGCAATGATAAGTACTCAACTATTGCCTAGCATGCTGCGTGGAACATACCATCGAATCTACCATTCCCGAGGAGGGCAAAACATTGTAAGCAACGGAGGAAACCTGCTACAGAGAAGTGTGGCCAGGTTCAGTTTCATCCCAAAATATCTCGTTTCACGGTGGATTCACTATAGTATCACAACCACAGCGCGCAGTAAAGTAGTCTGACCTTGTACCGCGTGCTTTGCAGAAAAACGATTCCCAGAGGAAAAAAAACTCCGTTGAAGTTGTTCAAGTTCGACTGTGCGGCATTCGTACATGGATTAGAAATATCTTCAATGAGAAATCGGCTCCCCTCAAGTACTCCCGGCATTTATAAGTCCACAGGACTATGAAGACAATGAATTCTGGTAATTTCGAATCCATGGAGTGAACTGGTTCCTGATGAAGTGTTTTCGCCAAAGATGGCCGGCCGAGTCGGCGAGCGCTCCAGCCACTACGGTCATCGGCTTATGTAATGATATGACAGGCCGTGCAAGCGAGAGTCTCAATTACAAGCAGGCAAACCCAGGTTGAACTTGAACCATACATGTCACGCGCCTTCTATGATGCGAGGCTAAGCATCTCCTCGGTTTCTGGACTGATACAGCTCACTTCTAATATCCTCCGCGCTCGTACAATGCCACATTTGGGCGAGACTCGAGACATCAAGGCCTGAATCCGCTGGGTCGGAGCGTCAGCCGCTGCCTCTGAAACCTTACACCCGTCAACCGTGTCAGTAGTGCCAGGCTTATCTCTTTTAATCATAGACCATTTCGGGTCCTTTTAATACATCAGCTGTCCCCAGCCTGGAGTAGTATCAGAACCTGGCAGGACGGGTAGCTGGATGCAGCTGGGAAGATTTACGTGCCTCAATTCTTTCAACGTTCCCATAGTACACATGTTGGCCCCATGAGATATGTATACGGCTGTCCGGCTCAGACATCCCTCAAGGCTGAGGTAAATACGGTTGTTAGAAAGTTGTGTCGGCGAGAGCGTAACTTGCTGGCGAGGCGCGACGGGGCAATAGCGATTATCTGCGATAACGGACGATACGACAAGTAGCTACGAAAAAGGTAGGTACTGTATGATTATTATGTAAGCGGTATCGTAGCGAATGATTCTACGGTTGCTCCAGTCCCCATGGAAAGCCCGGTACACGATCCCGTCAGCCTAAATCGAATAAGATTTATACTGCGCCTGCACTACCGGCTGAGTTTCATTAGGAGTTTCATGGCCCCCTTGCTGCGCAACCCGCGTGCTGCTGCCATCTTGTTTCAGATCGTTTCGCCATTGAGCATTATTTTCCTTCATGATAACTCGACCTTTCCGCGATATCGCCTTGCCTCCGGATACATAAAAGCGCGGGCATGTACGATAATTCAAACAGGTACCCACAGGCATTAATTTCGGGCTGTTAAGTCATTTGAGGATGATTCCACTCCTTTTTTCACTCTTTACTTTGGTGGAGGCGGCGTCGCGAGCAACGTCGTACAGCAACTGTGTAGGGACAATCTCATCCCTCACTGATGTGGACACTGCAGTCCAGTGCACGACCGTGAACATCAATGCCCTCACTGTGCCAGCTGGAGAGGCATTCTGCCTCAACTTGCTGCCGGGCACAACTGTTAACGTTTGTGAGTCATCCACTCATTCCTACGAGAGGGTACGCTTGAACTGATGTCTCCTTAGTAGGAGATATCCTGTTTGGTAACGCGAGCTGGTCTGGTCCCATGGTCGAGATCACGTGCGTCAAGTTCATCTGACCATTATATTTCTCCACTAATCTCCAGTCGTCGTTGATAGCGGGCAAGATATCACAAGTGAGCTCTCATCGTCATGGTTTCAGCTTATTCTCATGGCGTACCATCAGTCAAGGGGAATGGCCATGTTTGGGATGGTGGTGGACCATTTTACTGGGTGATTATGTTGCAATGGTCGTGTGGCTTTGATGTGTTCTGACCCTTCGTAGGATGCTGAAGGCAACAGCGGCGGTGTCACTAAACCTGATCCCATGATGCTGTGCGTATGTTTCGCTAGGGTTCTATCGTCTCTAACATTAATCGCTAGCATCGAGATGTCGGGCATATTGTCGGTTCGTGAATTCTCACTACAGCGCCACGCTATCGGCTAAGGTGACACACAGGATGTTTATGTGGTCAATTCCCCAGCAAGGTGCTTCGCATTGGGCAATCCTGGCCCGGGTTCATTGGTTGTTAGTGGTGTCACTGTTGATGACAGTAAGCCAACCATGTCAGTCGTGACTCGCGCCTCATCAGTATTGGACTCCAAGGTCAAGGAAACGATCCAAATGATAAGAGTAATGGGCTTCCCGCAGGTAATGACACCTGCTATCATACGGGTAAAAAAACTGATTTAAGTGGCCCAAAGCACGCAACACTGACGGTTTTGACATTTGTGGAAACGACATTGTCATCAGGAACAGGTAAATTTATCTGCTAGGTTATATACACAATTGATAATTTCAATCAGTGCTGTATTCAACCAGGCATTTAACATTATTTTACCGGACTGACATACTCATTGACTAACCTTCTTATTTATGTAGGATGATTGCGTGGCTATAAACAAAGGGCAGAATATTCTACTCGAAGACAATTTTTGCCAGTGTGGTCATGGTATATCCATTGTCTGTAGTCTTCTTTAAGGAAACGCATAGATGCTCATAAGCGGGAAATTCAGGGTTCCATTTCCTCCGGTGGAGTTGTTGAAGATGTTGTAATTCGCGGCAATACCGTCATTGACAGGTACCCCCTTTGACGACAAGGAAACAACACTATTCTGATCGAATGAACAACCGATAGTACGCAAGCGTTCCGGATCAAAACAGACCAAATTGCGGCGGACGGCCGGGTCACAAATATAACCTACTCTGTGCGTGGATCCAACGAATCCTCCACGGGTCCTACTCACTCCATATCGCCAGGGCAATGTTGCGAAGAACTGTACCTCGTATGGTGTGCTGATCACTCAGAGTTACCCCCAAAATCTGGGAACACCCGGCAATGGTGTCATCATATCAGTGAGTAGGCTTCTCAAGAAAATGATATCATGCTAAGTGCACGCTTTTAATAGGACATCAGCTTTTCTCAAGACACGACTGAGATCAGCGTCGTACCAAATGCAAAAATGGTTGCCGTAGATTGTGGCCACGGTTCATGTATCGGTACGTTTTTGTGTGTTCTAAAACGAAGATGAGATAATTAATGTCTGCAGGAAAATGGGATTGGACAGGTTTGGAAACGAGTGGTAGTAATAATGGCAAGATGGTAAACATTCCGGCTATTATGGGCTATGACCTGTAGCCACTATACCCAGTATTGTATAACTTAGTGAGCATTGAATACAACGAGCGGACTGGTTCCGCCTCTGAGATCTGAACGTGAACTCCGCTACTTCCGTTATGAGGTAATCGTCCTAGTGTCCCTTGTTTCTTCTCTTACCCGTGTCTTCGATGGATATCCACGACGAGGATATTTGCTGGCTTTGTTCCATGCAAATATCTGGCTGCGGTTGCGCATCCGATTCATTTTGGTCAAATCCACCTTTGCAGGGGTCCTTTTGCGCCCCCGATGGCTCCGAAAACGCAGCAAAGTTCGATATCAACGGCCTTGTGCCGCTCTGTTCGATCGAAGGGAGCGCTTTCTTTACGGATCGCTTTGAACACACGGACCTCGAAATAGCGGTAATGTCCCAATTCCTCGGGCATGGGTCTCCATATGCGGTGAGCATTCCGAAAAACAATGGCCACACCGAAACATGGGATTCGCCGGATACGATGCCGCCTCCGGAGTCATCTTCTCCGTCTGTCGGCGTGGACTCTTCATCACCATTTTCGATGGACCCGGCTGTGCTGATGTCACTCTGCGAGGGCCAAAGCTCAGGCTCAAATGTTGACCATTCCGGGTTGGATCCCTCGCTTGACAATGGGCCGTCGCCGGCCAAAGCTCCACTTAAAACCCCTGTGGATTTGACTGCGCCTTTCTGCCTCCCTTCTACCACCTCGATGTCTATCTTTATCCCCCAAATGTCACAAGGCACTCAGCCCGAGCCGATCCTTACTGACAACGCCGATCAAGAGTCGGTCGACAAGCCGTCTGCAACTATGGAGCGCACAGTTTTGGCCGACGTGCAAGATCTATGCGGTGTGGCACCTCGAACTGCCACCACGATCGACCTCAAGGATCAATACCCAAGGAAACTTGACGAGCGTGAACGAACGCGCCTTGTCCGGAAAACCAGTTCTTTGTGTCGAGAAATGCATATCTCCTCGTTCCATCCTGGCCCCGATATGGCGACTCGGAAACCGTCCTCGTCATTTGGCTCCGAGAACGAGCGGCTCTACGATAACACGACCGCCAACACCAGCGAGGTCGGCTCTAGGATGTCCTCCCGGAAGACGTCTACGGTTTCCGTGGCGAACGTGATGCGATCCCGAGTCAATGGCTCCCTCAAACGGTGCCGTTCCTCTGTCGCATCTTTGAGTCTTCCGGAACCCAAGAAAGCAAAGCTCGATCGACCTATTTCACTGACGAACCATTCGAGTTCCGAATATGTGTCTCAAGCCACGATGCCCGCACGTATACGACGCACCGTATCTATGCAATCAGAAGACCTTGAAGTCCCCTCCAAACCAGAACCCGTAGAGAATATCCAGGTGCGTCAAGTGACTCGTCCTTTGTTCCAGAAAGCCGATCGCGAGGCCGGTATATGCGTCCCCATCTCTTAGGATTCGCGTAACTATGCTAATGGCACCCCACTCTACTGTCCAAAGCCATTAGCACGGCTCTCTAGCACCCCGAGTCCGCATTGCTCTGCGGATGTTAGTCTTCCTACATTGCCCAACACCCCGCTCCCTGATTCCGTGGACTACGCCCGGGCAAAGTCGAATCTTATGACTCGCACGATTCCAGTATATCGCCACAGCTCCTCCCCTAAGATAAAGTCTCCCGTACCTATCATCGCACCACCATCGTCCGATCCAAGGACCGGGTCCACGGTCGTGCGCGGTGCTGAAGACTATGCACTGGAACGTATCAAGGCGCTTCTCCTTCGGGAACGTTCAGAACGCGAAAGAGATGGCCTACGTATCCACGACCAGAAACGGTTGGCGCTATTGAAGGTATCATGTCAGCACGTTCCGGCCTACGCACGACGACAAGAGAACGACAGTACCTCTAACTCATCTGAAGAATCGAATGATACTTCCGAAGAGGGAACAACATGCTCTACGACGGATTCGCAAGCTAGTGGGGACGATGCGGACAGAGTGGGCTTGGATATCGTCACAATGGAGGACCGGCAGGCCATCCGGGACATGTGGTCCAACGCATTTGGTATACCGGACGATTTTCGCGAAGAGATCACAAGATGGATACTCGAGGTTTAGTTAATGTTCATTCGAGTGGATCGTGTAACCTGATGCAAGCTTTAATTCTGAATGTAGATAGTCTCGAGAAAACCTGGCTCAACGGCAAGCGCAGATTCGAGATATCTCAGAGATGGAAATCTTTACGACCAACTCAAAGAGGTGCCCCACACACGATTTCATGCGGCCCATTTATTCCATAGGTATTTTCTGCAACCTGAAAAGGTCGAATATTGGAGAGAGGTGTACAAACGCGATTGTCGTGGACTGGGGTCGCACAGCCATCTCGGATATCAGAACAGCATATGGGACTTGGCGGTCGCGTGCATCGCATTGAGTGTCAAGGTACGCATACGGTGGTTCCTGTTTCTATGGAACGCAAGCTCCCGTGCTCACGGGTGGCTAGCTTCATCGTGACTGTCTGAAACCACTTCGCCCAGTGCCAGCAGGCGCTTTTCTGGCCTTGGCACCCCATCCAACACACAAGAAGACGATTGAAGTGAGTGCATCGGCGATTCTAGTTGACCCGACGAGTGCTGATCCGGACACAGCTCACAGAGCGCGACGTTTTGTACACCCTCCAGTTCCAACTAGGAACGTGCACGCCACAAGATGTATTGGACGAGCTGTGGAACGCGTTGCCTACCCTTCGTAGTGTGGTGAGCCAGAGTGATTGGCGATCCGTCCAGGAGGCGACCTGGGCAACGTTGCACAAGTGCCTTCTCGGTAAGCATTCATCCTGGCGATACACTAGTCCCTGAATTTGGGTTTCATGTGTAGAGCCTGACATGATGCAGCACCCAGTAACATTACTGACGGCTGCGGCGCTCGTGGAAGGCCTCGGCACGGCCCTAGCGGCTCGCCATGCCAACGACGCGGAGGTTAATTTCTGCGCATGCCAGATCATATCCGACACTCCTATGCCAGAGGATCAACTATACACCGCCAAGGAAACGTATTGGACTGATCGGTTGGAGGAAAGCGAGTTTGTGGTGGAGTACGACGTGATTCCAGATATTCGAGATGCGCTTCATCTTTCTGAGGTGCGTGGTATTGCGTCTTGAGCCAGCGCGAGCTGACGGTGGATCGCAGATGGAACTGACCGAATGCAGGGAATGGATAAGGAACATTGCCGGGTTCCGCTCTCCTGCCCATCAGCTACTTTCCTAATTTGTACCATGGATATGTCGATGACGTTGAGACTCGCTGTATACAAAAACCAAGAAGCGTTGTAAACTTGGACACAGTGAATGGAAAATTCGGATCAACCGGAAAAGTGATTGGATCACAGCTGGAAATGTGGTTTTAGTAGGATTTCGAGGAGGGGACCGCGGAGGTAACGACCAAAAAGGTGTGTGCGTGTCTCGTGCGTCGATCATTCGCCTGACAACCTCGTAGGGTAATGTGACGGCTTGAAAGATGATCCTGTAGTCAAGATGTGTGGTCCGGGCGTACTTGGATGACCGATGGGTGTACAGAGCGACATGGTCAAGTTGAGCGCGAGCTGAATGAAGTGTAGATAGATTTAGTAGCGTGGGAACAAGTATGAGGGCGGTTTGTGAGAATGTCGACTTGGTCCTTGTTCTCGTTCTTCTCGTTCTTCTTCTTGTCTTTTTCGTTTTGTTTTCTCGTCACGACCATCAGGACAACCAACGACCGTAATTCTCGCTCACTCGACCTACTGCTGCTTTTTTTAAACACCCTGTTCTCGCGTCTTTTTGTCGCTCTATCTATACCCCCGACTCATCTAATATCCGCACAGCATCGTCAGGATCGTCGCTGTGACCTCGCCTCCTTCTGAAAAACATGGCCCCAGGACCCAAGACGGGCCAACCTCTCTTCCTCGGTCTAGAACTAGCCACCGATCAGCTCCGCGCATCGATTGTCGACGAGAGCCTGGAGCTCGTAGGGGTCGAGTGTGTAGACTTTGATTCCGAACTACCTGAATACCAGTCAGTCTTCTTCCTTCCACCCCACCCCTCCCCATCACCCCTCTCCATCCGTTGTTCCTCCAAAAAACCATTCTTACGCTCGTTCTCACCTTGAAATCAGGACCCAGGGTGGTATATTCACAACGCCAGGGGATGCATACACAACGCCGGTTGATATGTGGGTCAAATCCCTGGGTGCGTCCTCTCGCGGAATCAAATTTTTCAGGTTTCAACAGTGTACTAATTTGGACTTTTTTTATAATTCCCTCGATCGTAACCTTATTCGGCATGTGCTGCCACCCTTAGACTTTCTCCTCGAAAAGTTGACCAGGAATTACGACATCACAAGAATAAAAGCCATTGGTGGTTGTGCCCAGGTATGTCATCACCGTCTCCTCTGGTATTCTGGCTCACCCTCTGCAGCATGCCGTCGTCTGGTGGAAATCGACACCGATCCCGTCCTTCCCCGCGTTGGACCCACGTCTTCCATTGCACTCTCAACTTCCTCCTAACACGTTCTCGCTGGCTAACACCCCCGTCGCACAAGATACCTCCGCACATACACATGCCCTGGCACTTGAAGCCCTCCTCGGAGGTCCAGATATCATGGCTGCGCGCGTCGGAACGTGCGCCAATGCATCAATTCTCTCTGCTCAGCTCCTGCGCATCCGGGAATCGTGGACATCCGACGTATGGGCACGTACGGGCAAGGTGCAGCTCGCCAGCACGTTCATTGCCAGCATGATCGTCGGTGAGTGGGTGAATATGGGCGAAGCAGAGGCATGCGCAACCGGCTTGTGGACCCATACGGGTGGTCAGGGAAATCCTGTTCAGGGACACTGGGACGAAGGCGTCCTAGAGATTGTCGGTGGCAGCCGAGAGGAGGGTCGGAGAATCCGAGGATGGCTTGGCGAAGTAGACACGGCCAGTGGTAGAAAAATCGCCAACGTATCGCGCTATCTAAATGAAAGATATGGCTTTGAGGCTGGTACGTACCTCGCACGCTTCTTTGTGGCCGATCTAAACTCCTCCCCACGCAGATACCGTCGTCACCCCATTTACGTCTGATTATCTTTCTGGATATCTCTCTCTTTGCCCATCGCCGGGAGATGCAGTACTATCATTTGGACCTATGGATACCCTTTTGACACCTGCACACCACTATCTCCCCACTCGTCTGTACAATCTATTTCCACACCCAGCACAAGATACCGGAGAAAAGCGGAGATACATCGCCATGCTGACTAGCAGGTAGATCTTTACCTGTTGACCGCCTTCTGGCCACTTAACGTATCTGTTTTAGAAACGCCGATGTTCCTCGTGCCTTGGTTCGAGACATGTACACCAAGAGCTGGAGTGCTTTCGATCGCCTCGTCGCTATCGTTCCGCCGGGTGGCTCCATTGGGTAGGCGGCTGTCGTTTGGTTCACTGTCGAGTTTGAACTTCACGTACCGTTCTGCACACAGGCTCGACGACAAGCTGTTCAGTTTTTGGTTGTTGCAGGGCGATAGCTACCCGCTATCTCACGTCAAGGGCATCTACCGCTTCGAAACGGGCATCAAAGTTAACGAATTCAGAGATTTGCGCGCAAATCCACGATGTCTTCTTGAGAGCCAAGTTCTCTCTTTCCGTGTCCGATGGTCCCGGATGATCTCGACTGGCGTACTCGGCGCCAACATCAACCGCAATCGTGGGAATGTCCAGACACCGGGGCCAAGTCCCATCACGACATCTGCACCAAGTAGCCGTGCTTCAAGTCTAGGTCTCCCCTTTGATCCATACGACTTTTCGTTCTTACCAGCCCGAATGTTGGTTGCGGGTGCCGCAGCTAACTTCCCTTCTGTTGCCAATTTGGTCGGGGATGTCTTCAACGCCCCAGTGTTCATGCCTAACTCGCAGGTGGACTCTGCCCAAGTCGTTCCACACCGTAACGCGCCTGCAGCTGGGTTCCCTAGCCGGGCGTCTCTGGGCGGTGCCTACTTTGCGCGTTGGATTTGGGGTAAAGAGCGTAGTTCTACCGCGGGTAGTTCTGGAACTGGTCGGGGTCTTGGAGGGTTTGAGGACGAAATACGAAGACTGCACGGAAAGCGGTGGGTTGCCTCTGGCGGCACTCCCTTGCGCACCAACGTGAATGCACCCCTGGGAGGCAATGGGGGTAGCGGTGCCAACAGTGGCACTAGCACGCCGTTCGGGCACCCGCGGTCGAATCTGGGTTCCTCCATCGTCGTCGAGGAGGAAGAGGATGAAGTGGAGGAGATGGAGCGCAGTGGTGGGATGTTGAGTGCATCTGTGTTCGCGGGCGGCTTTGCTGATCGAGATCTCGGGCGAGACATTGGGCGGATGCGGACGCTCACAGGGTCGACCGTGGACACGGCTATTAGCGCGAGCTCGGGTACGCCCTCGACGGCATTCACGACACCCGATCTAGGCGGCGGGGCAAGCCCCAGGGCGAATGGAGCTGCGGCCGCGCCACAGACTACAAGTCTTACCCCCGTCACGGCAATGCCGACTGCAGACTCAGAGGCCCAGATTGGGCTGGCCAAAGTGGCAGAAGCAGACGTGGACGCGTTTATGACCTATGCGGCCATCGTTCCCGAGTACTGCAGGCTAGAGAGCATGCTATGCAAAGCCCTCGTATAAACCATGCATGTGCCTTTTCGACTGGGACACCCTTTTTTTCCTGCTCTCATTCTCTCTCCCCTTTGAAATCGATCACATCAAAGGAGCATTACACGTTCCGGCCGGAAATCCGAAGTTTTAAAAGCAAAAATCTTTCGTCGAGATAACCTCTGTGCATCTGGATTCTGTATACCTATAATACGCATGCATCGTTGGATTTCGAGGTTTCGAACGTTCATGATGGCCATTGATGGGCTTGATAGGCTTAACGGGGTTATCAGTACCTGTCGGGGCATCGATAACATGATCACTGAACCCCTATGAAGCGAATGGCGTTAGTAGCTCAGGGGGCGTATCTAAATGTCAGCGGCACCCATCGAATTCATTCACGACGTCACGGACCTGCCCCATTCAATATAAAGTGCCACCTTGCGAGCGCCCCTTCCCCTTTCTTTCTTCTCCCAGGACTGGTCACCTCTGAAGAACAGATCATGGCCTGCATCCAAGACAACAGCACCTATAGTCTCATCAACGTCAAGGGTGGTACCTGCATGGACCTCTCCGGCGGCGACAATCGCTCTAGTACGCCTGTCGTTATCATTCTCACGAGCTGTTATCTCACCTCCTCCCGTTGGCTGCGATCACAGTCATCGGCTTTGGGTACCACCAAGGACCCAATCAAAAGGTAGGTTGATCCGTGTGGTCATCACGCCGACGTCGAGACCTGCTCGGATCGCTGAACACGCGGGTTGTTTCTGTGCAGTGGACCTTCCAAAGCGCCGGGGGAAATCAGACGTTCTACATCAAGTCTGCTGGGTGCGGGAAGTTCCTCGCGCCCGACGGCGAGCCGTGTGAGGGGCGAAAGCTCGTCGCGGTGGACTATCAGTTTGCGTGGCGCGTTGAGGACGAGCAGGGGGTTGACAGCGGCGTCAGGTACGTGTGTTGTCTCCCTCGTCGGTGGGCGCGGATCAACTCTGACGCGTTGGGGCTGGATAGGCTCTTGCCTACGAACAACGACAACTATTGTGCTGACTTGTCGGATCATGGGAATTCGACACCCGGCACCCCGATTGAATTGTGGGGACGCTGGGGTGGTCAGAACCAGGTCTGGAAGCTGCAAAGGGTTTAGTACAGGGTTTGTGTGTCGATGCATGTAAGAATAGGTGAATGAGACGTGAGGCACTATCTAAACGTGCAAGATGGAAATAAATACATGTGCGTGGCTCAAGTTCTGAAACAGGTGTAACTAGTAGCGGTCGGTACAACTGAACTGGGGCTTGGGCCCAGATCCAGATACATCCGGTGGCAGTGGTGACTCATAAGCATGGATTTGACAATAAATTCAATGATTGACACCTGAATATCACCTCAACATGTGCTGACATACTTGTCATGCACATGAGGATTGGCAAGCTTCTTAGCATAACACTTCTATGAGTGCTACACAGGGTGAGTGATCTGGTGTTGATTTACAACCATAGCGTAGTCTATTGCTAGTACTTGCCTATTTAGTCCTCCGTGCTTACATACTCTATGCGCAATGTTGTCCATTCTGAGGGGTAAATCGAGGTTTCTGGCAGACCAAGTTCATGTGGGAGGATTGGGTACACGAGGAGTGGTCCTCATTTCGGGTCTGTTAGGTAACCCGTGGCCCAAAAATGCGGGGTTAGGACTGATGTTACCACCGAAGGGCTGACTTTGAGGAACCTCCAGTGTATGGAGAGTAAGGCGACCGAGAGGACTCGCACTCTGGTGGTGCTGCTGTGTCTGCAATGCGAGAGGCTGACCAACTGATGTTGTCAGGGTACTTAAGCACTGTGATATCTGGGATATATCGCTGGGTGGCGGGGACTGATTGGGGGCAATGGCCACACTAAATGGCGCTCTCGGTATATTCAAAGAGGCAGATTGTCTACCGGGGGGTGCAAAGGGGTCCTTGAACTTCGGAAGAGAAGAGACGACTTGGGCCAGGTTATGAAAGGAACGCTCGACAAGGTAATCCATTTTGCGGTGGACATCACAAAGTTCGTTGAATTTCGGAGGTAGTGAACTCGCATCGCAAGAGGCGCTCGATGATATCTTGAATGAGAGGCGAAGTTTTTAGCTGGGCATCAAGGTACTGCGAGAAATCTCCGTCAGACGTGAATTGACTGCCGGAATCCAAAGAAGAGTCGGGAGAGGTAGACATGAATAGATCATTGTTGTTAAGAGAGGACGAGGAGGCATTGAGAATGTTCACGGGAGGGGTGTTTGCATGGCTCCTGGACTGATGGATGGGTGCAGCTAAAAACGGTGAATCGGCAGGTGTGCGCGCCCGGTCATCCATGTGATAGACCCGCGAGTATCGTCTGCCTCTGGTAAGGCCTCCGAGTTCCCGACGAGGCTGATATCGCGAACATGAGTAAAGCTGAACGGCCCGTCTGGCTCCATATGGTACGTGGCTGATGAGGGAATGAGAATGATGTGGGACGGCTGAAAACATATGTCGGATCAATGATCATAGTTATGAGCGTCTTGCGAAGGACTTGGAAAGGAGTATACGGACTTGTCCTATGGCGTGGTACATAAAACATGGAGTGTAGTACTGCGGCCATCGGCCGAAGGGGTGACTGAGGGTCGTTGTCGGTCTCAGCAACCTAATTCCCTAATTCTCGTGCCGAAAGTCGGAGGACGAAAATCGTGATCTGGAATCAGCACAACTGTCCGGCTTTCCATAAGATTGGGCCTGGGACGGTGATACATTAAAACGAATAGAAGTTCACCATTTCACGTCGAGCAGTCCATGGCTGAACGTGAACCTCGCCTTTGATCCTCCCGGTCACAAGGTTTCATTCATTATCTTGATCAGCTGCTCCGTCCAGCATGGCCAACCCTGGCACTGACACAATCGTCAATCGCCAAGCCCTTGATGGGTGGCGTGATTGATTGCGAAGACAATGTTGATCTCGTCCGCTGTATGATCGACAGGAGGTGGTGCTGGGATTGGGCCCTCAATCGTATGTCTCAGTCAAATTCTGCGAGTAAAACGAACTGAGTGAAGATGTTCTCAAGAAGCGCAAAAACACCAAAAGAATATCTCCAAGCTTTCTTATGAGAGACTCGAGCAACTGGCAGCGAGCCGAACATCGCACAAAGCGAAATTGAACCGAAATAGATCAACCGAACAACAAACCAGACGCTCAAGGAAGCATTTTCTAAATTCGGTCCGCCTCGAGATCCTCGTTACGACACAAGGGTTGCCTGGTGTTGGAAGTGACAGGTCATGAGGCTGGCCAAGTTTAGAAAGTACTGTCTAGAATGGCTGGTTCAAGGACTGGTTCGAGAAGGCCTCGGCATCGTACTTCATACAGCGGTTCTAGAGGGGACCCTATCAGTGATGGCCAGACTCAAGGACAAACTTGAATGACAGCGCCCACCCATTGGGTTGTTTGAGGCGGTTCCTGTGGGATATAAAATGCCACTCAACGAGCTCCCAAGGAGTCCTCAACCCCTCTGAACAACATGTCCTTCATTCAAGACAACGACACTTACAGCCTCACAAATGTCAAGGGAGGTACCTGCATGGAGCTCGGTGCAGACCATCGCACCAGTACGTCCCACGCCTTCCTTCGTTCCCGAGCGCTGTCATCTCACCTCGGACCGTCGGCATAACCTAGTCGTCGGCTCTCCGTGCAACCACTGGCCCAACCAGAAGGTAGATTGATCCATTTGTCCTCTCTTCCCCGCGGCTTCTCAACGCCGTCGGGCTGGCGCTCGATTGGATCTCTGAACACGCCGATGTTTTCAGTGGATCTTTCACCAAGCGAAGGGGGATAAGATGTTCTACATCCAGTCGGTCGTGAACGGCAAGTATGTCGCCCCAGCGGGACAGCCCCACGATGGGCTGCTCCTCATCGCGAGAAACGCTCCCTACAAGTGGCACGTCGAGGTCGAGCCGGGCGTCCATTTCGGCATCAGGTGCGTTGCGTTGGACCTCGGACACGTAGAGGCGCTGATCCTAGTAACGTTGTTAGGTTATTTTCAGCAGAGTACCCCGAATTTTGCATCGACCTAAAGGACGGAAGTTCGGTTGCTGGTACCCTGGTCCAGGTGTGGACAAGCTGGCCCCATGATATGAACCAGGTCTGGAAGGTGCACAAGGATTAGTAAATGGTTCATTTTGCCGAAGTGTGTAAGGATAGGCCAGAGTGAGATTTTGGTGAATGGCCCAAGTTGATTGTGTATGGATTGAGAATGTACATTACGGTGGCTTCCGCAACGTGACGCTTGCTTTGAGTTTGACTTGGGCCTAGCCTGTGACAGGATATGTATGGCGCCACAAGCCCCAGTGGCTCTGGCACGGCCCACAGGGTGACCCACTGACACAAATGCACGGGCTAAGCGAGGAGGCGGCTCTGTGGAATGAGTGATCGACGTGATCAACAAGGGAAAATAAAATCCTTGCAAGGTAAGGACAGCCCGGAAGAGCTTGATCACAGCCACCAGCGTCACACTCAGCCCGCGGCACGCAGCAGCGCGTGAAAACCGTCGACGCCGCGCTGAAACCTGGGCGTGTAGTCCACGCGCGGGGCCCACGGGATGGGCTTCGCGCGGTTCGCGTCCTCTTCGTGTCACTGTCACGCGTTCGAGCCTCCAAGGTGGACATACATCAGGCGATCGTGTGTCGACGGGGGCCCCGGCGTGATTGAGCCCTGCCGCCGTCGGTCGCTTCACGCTGACCCTGCCAGGGGCCCATGATGTCTGCCACTTGGCACTGCACCGTCGTGGCACAGCTCCGGCACGGGGGGGGGGACGGGTACACCTTCACCACTGGGTCGCTGGCTCGGGCCTTGCATCGCAGCCTTGCCCCACCTACCCCTCCCCGCCCGATGGAAACGTGGACCTGTGCCAGACGGCGCCACGTTGTCATCGCCTCTCCTCCCCTGGTACCGGCGCCACAATCACCCACCCCACTCCGTATTGAAACAAGAAGACAAATGGTCTATGGTCATCCTTGTTCGCTTTTGGTCCCGCGCGAGACAACCCAAAAACATATAGTGGCTTTCCAGGGTCTGTGTGCTGTTGGACCGACAAATGGGACATCATGCCTTGGCGTCCAGATAAGGGTCTATTAGTACTAGTGACTATACGTCCAATCTACAGACACTGACAACCAAAACCTGTGGACATTAACTATCGTCTCGATTATAGACAAGATGAGACGAGACAAGGAAAACTGTACCCGCATACCACTGGCCGTTCCAAATCTGGGGTAAACTGAAGCATAAATACTAGAGATGCAATGCCGGGGCCCATGCATGCACTGTTGCTAAATAACGTTCAGTCTTTCGAGATGGCTCCTTAGGATCCCTTCTCGAACGTCGGCGAGAACGACCCGCGTAGCCCTTGTATCCTGAGGGATCAATTAGTTGACACGTGTCCATGGGGCAGAACGAAGCACACGTACGATGGCAAACGTCACGTGGAAAAAAAAGGTACGTGGCTTTGGCGACAAGCGTCTCTATCAAGGCACCATTAGCACGGCCGTCAGAATGAGAGAACTGAGACAACGACACACATGGCATGCGCGATACCTGTCGCGGAAGTCTGACAAGGCCAATTAGAGAGCGTCGTGGGATCCAGGGGATCTCACGTGCATTTCACGACATGATAAACATCTTTGGGGTTCGAGCCATACGTAGGCACATACGCCTGCACCCACACACCAGACCTGAGTGTTGGCTCGAGAATGTTCAAAAACAGAATAATGTTCGTGCGTGCGAGGAGAGTGTTTGAGCAGAAGTCCTTCCATAGGTGGATCGAGTCCTCCAAAGAGAGGAATCAACAGCACTGAACAAGGACGTACCAAACGGATGATCATTTTGTCCTCGTCCAGCGTCTAGTTGAACATGAGCGGTACGAGGAATATAATTGCTTGGACCAGACGTGCGAATCAGATCATATCGGGAAAGACCTACCATCATCGAAATACAGAACCCACTGATGCCTAGACCCACGACTGCCACCTACGTCATAAATGTACCAGTCCGAGCCTAGGTATCAAGGTAAGCAAGGAAACTCGACGATGATAGGGGACCCGTACTGTTATCGACAGAGAATCGATGTTCTTCCACCCCAGACGTTCTTAGTCAGGCGCGTACAATATCGTCTGCGAAAGGAGTGAGACAACATAAATGGGAGTACTAGCAACCCGAACCAATCTCAGGCTGCCAACCCGGTTTTCCGATTCTCAAGACATCGTTCAAAAAGAGGCCGGCGCTGTGTTCCAGCTGCACGCCCCCACGTTTCAAGAGAGCCTTTATGTCGGGATCTGTCCAGAGTGTAAGGATATCATGGGCCAGCGCCTCCAGGACGGGTGTCGGATCTGAGGGATGAGGCCGCGGGCTGAGAGGAAAGCTTTCAGAGAGAGGGTCAACAAGGCTCGATGAACTGAGTCAGAGACTCGCTAGGTGGATCATCTTGGGATCTGGAGGAGGAGAAATGGAGCGTTCCCGTGACGCGCTCCAAGACGAATTTCCATGTGCCACCTAACAGATTTCGGAGTTTCCGGAGAGAAATAGTGCTGAACATTGCACGCTATAATGAAGGATATGTGTTTATGACACATAGAGTCTAGCTTGGCCTGGGGAGGTGATACAGTGAAACAAATAGAAGTTACATAAATTTGGACCTCGCCTTTGATCCTGCAGGTCACAAGGC
>JBBPTY010000356.1:0-19688 GCA_038094335.1 Tylopilus aff. striatulus | reverse complement strand
ATCGTGATGGTAGCATCCATTGAGATTTATAGACACTGAAGTGTTATGTGGGTCACGTTCGAATAGGCAAGGACAGTATAGTAGTCCGGAAGATGTGACAGCGGAGCAACGAAGTCTGTGATTGCACCACTCGGCAGTCCCGAGGCTCAGTAAAAGCGGAGAGTCGACATTCTGATCAGAGCCAAAGGAAGACGATTCTAGAGTGCCTCTACAATGAGGATCGTGAAAAGTCGGGTATGCTGGGGCTTTTACATAAGTACAAGAGCCAGCCGCGGAGAAAGCCGACCTACATACCGACATCCGAGTCATCCAACTTGAAAAAGCGAGCACTAGATATATAATCAGTGCGCAGCCTCCTCAGTCAGGCCTTGCTTGTGTCCGACTCGTCTGAACATCAGTAAATTTACATCCATTTGCAAGTCAAGTTAGTCACAATAAGACAAAATAAGATGGATAAGTGAGATGTAAAATGACTGATGAACGCTTTTGCCCAAGTCTTGATTGCGAACCGTGAGCATAGGGGTTTACACATCACGAAATTCAAGTTGGTGTGGTTGCTAGTAGTTGCTGGACATAGCAAAGTGCAAGGTCAAGCGGCATGGTTTGTTCATGATACGCGTCGACGCGGCCCAGGTCACCGTGCTGTCACGTCCTACGTCGTTTGCGCCAAACGATAAATCTGAGGTTAAGCGATGCTGCTCAGTCACGTACACAGGGCGCAATCCAAAGATTAACATAAATTCAGATACCAGGTCCAATAGGAGACATTCGAACGTCATTTGGCATCTATGCAGCAAACATGTCACAGTGGAGTGCACAGTATACAACAATGAAAAACAGTCACCGAACACAGAATGCTGATCCAAAGCAGCACCCAAACATGATAGTGAACGCTGGCAGCCAGCACCGATGCATGCTGTAGAATCAAGCAGCATTTAACAAATGGTCGCTGGTGAGGATGGCACGTATTATTGCTCATACCGAAATTACTCCTGGAAGTGCTGGCGGGGGTAATGGCGGTTCAAGAACACCCGCTGGTGCCCGAGTCAGGGTTGAACCCCAAGGGCTTAGAAGTCGTCTTCGAGCTCAAAAAATTCATCGTCATCAGGGACAAAGGCTCAGTCTCATGATCATGATTTGACACCTGCTAATGTTAGCCGCTACATAGCTTAGCTCACATAAAGAGAGGAATACATGCACGGACCGTGTATAAGAGACGAGGGAAGAACTGCTTGGAGTAAAGATGTAGATGTGCTAAGAATGGATTTGAGACTGGAAGACAAGAAACGAGAAACATTAGCCATCAAGGGCTCGCAGGATGGACGAACAAACGCATCGACTGGAAGGACGCGGTGCGAGCGAGGCAAGCAGTGAAGAATTCATAGTATGTACGAGCAAACGCACAAATAGGAAGATCACAATACGGGCGAGGTCGGAAGGGTGCCGTGTTAGAGAGCGTGGGCGTGGACAGGTAGAGGGGAGGGACACCTTGGTAGTGACCGTCCCTCACATACTTCCAGACTTTCACAAGGCGGACAAGGAAATCGAGATCAGTGGGAAAGCAATAAGCCGCTGGAAAGTGTAACCTGTTGGATCTGCTGTGGCGAGAACTTGCCTCACCGCTTGAATTTGCCGGGGTGGCGTATGTTCTTGGCAAATTGATCGCCAGAAAAAATGTCGCTGTTCTGCTTTGAAAAGGCACTCCGGAGAGGAACTTGCTGGATGGACGAACAAACGCACAAACTGCGGCATGGGTCCATATATTACAATAGTGAGCTACTCTCCGAAGTGAGATCGCGCACTGCGTATTTGCTTGCTCTCTAGACATGCTAATGAGTGTTATTATCTGAAAAGCTGCTCTACGCCAGACTACATACAGGCTAAGTGAAGGATGAGAAGAGTGCACAATGGAATAGTACGGGAGTTGCACGGCGTGGAGAGTGGTATGATGCGCCAGCTGCTTCTCAACGGGATTACGTCTGTTGTCCATTCAGATCGCAATGCACCAGTACATCATGTATGTTGACGCAATTGACGATAGACTGGCGTTCAAGAGAATCTGATCCATACGAATTCAAGCGGCGAATGAAAGTGTAGCGACCCGTAAACTCGCGAAGACCGAAAACAGCGTACTGCTGAAATCATAGCCTGAATACCCCGTACCAAACATCGCGTCCATGAGTCTCTCGACCTTTTTCTCGACCTTCTTAAACGTCGTTCATGCCGACGCGGAAGAGAAGGAGGAAGTCATTGAACCTACACAGGCCGAGGAAGTGCAACAAGCTGAGGAGGAAGATCCAGAGGATGTTGGTTTGACTCTTCCATCCCGGTGTATTTTCTCACTCGTGTTTTTCCTCGGTAGTTACACCCAGTGATCCGTGAAGAGTGCAAGGGAACGGCAAAATGTGCACCTTTGGCGCGACACTTTGAGCATTGTCAAGAGAAGATCCCGGCGGGCCAAGGTTACAAAGGCGAGGACTGCGTAGAGGAACTGTAAGTAACCAATAAATGTGCTCTATTCTTACCTGACGGCGCTCTGGACAGATGTAAGCTGTTTTCTTTCTCTTCACGCAGGCCATACTGATGTGGTGTTGGGTGCAACTACGATCGGAAGTCCAGTGAGTGGTTTACCAACGAAATTTCCTCAAATACTGATCTTCACGTGTAAAGTATGATGCACTGTGTCGACGTATGTTTTACTGCTTTTAAAGCTCCCGCGAAAGGCTCATATCCTCGGCAGGCTTGTGCAGGACCAAAACTTTTCTCCAAGTTGAAGTAGATGCAACGCTAACTATGCTTAGGTAGGAATCCCTGCGCATTTGAATTTACAGTGTCTGACTCCTGGATAGAATAGATTTCCCAACTCACCCTCGAGGATGAAATACAGCTTCGATTCATCCTTATTATCGTGATCATATGAACACTACACTACGGCCATGTCGCGCACTCTCTAAACCTCAACTAGTTGTGACAGCAGGCGTGAAAATGTATTGAGCAAAGCATATTGTGTCCGCTCCTAGTCCATGCGCGCTAGCATGGGAACTAAGAATTATCCGACGCTCTCCCCCTAGACAACTGTAAGCTAAGCTTCTGTGCATCGTGAATCCTGTTCGCAATCGTGCGAATCGCGAATCACTCACTTTGCTCTGTAAGATGTTTCGTATTGTCGTTGGCTCCTGCACGTCTTGCTTGAAACCCACCTGAGATATCCCACGTGATAAATAACGAAATTTCCTTGTTGACTCCGAATAACCTGAGTTGTGACTTCTCCATTGGACTTCCAAGGTGGTTAGTATTTCAGTTTATCGCACCATACTTATTTATCTTGACGTTCACTTTAAGGGCAGGAGGAGAAAAAACTAGCAAAAGGACGCGTTCACTACCATATCGACGACGACGACGATGGCGCGGGCAGTCCAAGACATACCCCCAACGACGGAACCCCCTCCGATTGCGAAAATTTTGCCGCTGTTGCAATTCGCCGTCGCTGGGTCATCTCTGTTATTTCGCGTCGTAATCCGCTTGCTTCTCGCCACGGTGTACCCTCTACGCATAATTGGGTCCATCCTCTACGCGCTCCTTTCGCCCGTCATCTTCGTGCTCCACATCACACTCGACATCGTGTTGTTCACCCCGTTCTCGGTTCTCCGCACGGTCGCAGTCACGTTGTACCCAGTCTATGTATTCTGCGCAGTAGCATGCATCTTTGGGGCCTCGGTAGGGATCTTTGGACGCTACGTCTCCACCGCTGTTCTCGGCGTCCTCTCGCAATCGGCATATTTCACCGAACCTCCGAGCCCTCCTCCATCTGCGGTCCCCCCGGCAACGTCTCAGGCAACTCTACGGAAACGGAAGCGAAAATCGGTGTCTGTGCGACTGCAGTAGAAGATCCATTTCTCGCATGCAAGTAGTTTCGAGTTCTAGCACCGTTACAGTACTGTCGTATAAACGTTGTCGTCTGAGTGAAGGGAGCACAATTCCAAGGTACTTTGTACTTGCATGCTCACTAGCTAGTATGTAAAACCATCGATCCCCTATTAGCTAATAACTCCGGCTCCGCTGCAATTTCCGAGTCACCCGACTCGATCCGTCACATCTTCGTCACTTCCTATGGCTCTTTCGCTCAATGACACCCATCTCCAATGAACAGGCAAGTAGTGTTTTGCTAGCGATGTTGTCCTAATGTACGTTGTTCCATCAGATCATAGACGCTGCAGCAGTGTTGTCGTTAGTCTCTCATAAGTCGGATCATGACGCCAGCCACACCTCCGATATGAAATCGCCGTTCCCCGATTGTTTCAACGGGGATGGGATGGGAAGTGGCAATAGGTTCGTTGGTGAAGTGGACCTACCCGAGCGTATGCATCCCCCTTCGTCCGCTTGCTTCGTCATTGTTTACGCGGTAACTGTGCAGGTGAAGAACCTTTGTTAAAGCCGGACATGCGTCGGTTCGTGCTCTTCCCTATTAAATATGATGAAGTACGTGCACTACCTCGTGCTTTTATCCAGCCTCTTATCTCCGCTTAGATATGGCGCATGTACAAGAAAGCAGAGGCATGCTTTTGGACCGCCGAGGAGATAGATCTTTCAAACGACATGCGTGATTGGAAAAATTGTCTAACAGATAACGAGCGTTATTTCATCTCTCGCATCCTCGCCTTCTTTGCCGCCTCTGACGGGATTGTTAACGAAAACCTGGTCGAACGCTTCTCAAGCGAGGTCCAGATCGCAGAAGCGCGGTCTTTTTACGGCTTTCAAATCATGATGGAGAACATCCACTCCGAGACGTATTCCCTCCTGATCGATACGTACATCAAGGATCCAGCCGAGCGCAAGTACCTGTTCGACGCCATCGAAACTATTCCCTGCATCAAACACAAGGCAGACTGGGCTCTCAAGTGGATCGCTGACCGGCGCTCCACGTTTTCAGAGCGTCTCGTCGCATTTGCGGCCGTCGAGGGGATCTTCTTCTCCGGTTCTTTTGCATCCATATTTTGGCTGAAGAAACGCGGTCTCATGCCTGGCCTCACGTACTCGAACGAACTCATCAGCCGTGACGAGGGGCTGCACACTGACTTTGCTTGCTTGTTGTTCAGCCATCTCCGACGCCGTCCACACCCCGATGTCATCGAGCGCATCATCACCGAGGCAGTTCAGATCGAGAAAGAGTTCCTCACTGGTACGTCCGTCGCTCCTAGTTTAGATCGCCCCCCCGCGACACGCGTACTCATGAGACCATTCAAAGACGCGCTCCCCGTCGCCTTGATCGGCATGAATGCCCAGCTCATGTGTCAATACATCGAGTTCGTCGCCGATCATTTGCTCGTATCGCTCGGCAATGCCAAAGTATACAACGTCCCCAATCCGTTCGATTTCATGGACATGATCTCGCTCCAAGGCAAGACCAATTTCTTCGAGAAACGGACGTCGGACTATGCAAAAGCTAACGTGAACTATGCGAACCTGTCCGTGGTGGGCAGTTCTGAAGGAAGATTGTGAGTTCCTTTTTCTCTTTGAGGTGATGCCTTTGGTGACCGTGCTGTGGTGTTAGTTCGTTAGATGTGGATTTCTAATCACCCTGTCCATGGACATCCCTACTCCATTAAGTATGTATAACCACGGTATACACACGCAGAATTTTAGGCACTCTACATTAGACCTCTGTTATGTATCATATACGCCGCCATTAGTGAGGACCCGAATAGTATAAACACTTTGAACGCCAAGGGGTGGTTTAAACCACCGCGATAACCTTGCGACTGACATGGCTGACGAAGCTCTCCAGCACCCCGCGCTCGCTTCCATCGATCCACTGATACACGAGGTGTGGTCCCGAAGCTTGCGGCTTCTCCCCGATCGAATGTGGACCATCTGCACAGGTGATCCGACATTGCATCTTGACCGATTCCCGGACGGTATTGGGTGAGACACGGGGTAAGAGCTTCTTCCTTCGTGCAGCCCGGGACCAGGTAATATCAGTGGCCATGACGAGAACGGACGGAGCCTGGTTCGCATCCGAGAACTCGGGTGTCACATGAACGTCTTGAATCGCTTCAAGGACCCGAAGAAGCGTGTCATATAACAGACTCGATGATCGGGCACATGCGACATGTTGAGAGAGGCTTGTGCGGGAGGGCATGATACTTTGTAATGCAGGATTGGCGATTCGGGCGAGCGACTGTGGCGTGGTGTCGCATCATTGGGCAGTTTGGAATACGGAGACATGTTTACGCACGTCTGGAAGACGAAGAGTGCCGAAACTCCAGGCAATTGCCCATCGGCGGGTTTGTCCTTGAACGAACTCTGTGATGGCGTAGTTGTCAACCTTGGTTGAGTGTGGGATAAGCTAGGGGCAATAGATTAACGCGAAAAACTTACTTGGTGTTCACGCAAAAGGCCAACTATCGACGGCAGGGACGACATCTTCCCAAGCATTGAGGTAAACCATCTTTCAAGAGCATGCATTTAGGCCACGGCGTGAACGTCAACATCAAAGAGTGCTGACCTGCATTGCGTGCGATAATGTAGACTCTCTACCAACATGCGCGAGACGAATGAGACCTCGCCTCCAGGCGTTATTAGCTCGTGCTCAGCGCCTGTACATATCTAAACCAAAAAAGTTATTATATAAGACTCAAAGCTAGAACAAACAATACCGCGCTTGGTTCAAATTCTTTTGCTTCCGTCGATCGGGCAATTTCCTCCATGCTGGCGTAGAAAGGAGGATTACACATCGTAAAGTGAAACCTGTCGTACAATGAGTTACGGACAGGTTGAAGATGGAGGACGTACGGAGTACCAGGAGCCCTTTCCAATGGTTGCAGGATCGATTCGCAGGAAGACATATCCACGATGGTGATCCTGTTAGAAAGGCCATTTCTCTCGACGTTTTGCCGGGCAGACACCAGCGACGAATTGTCGATATCTGGAGCAAAGTCAGCCGTTGTGTAAGAGGCGATACGGCGAGGCTTACTTACCAGTGGCCACGAATGACCACCTCGGTTCTAGGCGACACGCCAACAAAGGATAGATGGCGGAAGCTCCAGTGCCACTGCTTCGTAAATAAGACGAGAAGAAACACGTTCGAAATCACGCACACATCAATCCCCCGAATAAGTTCATCACCGCGCACGATCGTCCCTATGATGTCTTGAATCCAGAGCACGTAGTTCAACCTGAAGCACACCGGTTAGTTTTATGCCACCAAGATACGCATGGAAAGAACGCGCCGATTCGGTACCTATGACACGAGATCATTATTGTGCACGGCCATGCCGAGAAACGATAGCTTACAGGTGGGCATAACCGGCTGTCGGGCAGTGTGAGACTGATGTCAAAGTCTAGGTAAAGCAAGGCCTCTGTCAGCCGTCTATTACTCACTAAGCACGACGCGTGGCAATGGTATGGGTGCATGTTGTCTGACCTTAATGCCGCGGAGCTCTTGAAGTCGATGGAGGGTCCTATGTGAGTCAAGAACACACTGGAGAGAGGGTTATGAGGATGTTGGATATTTTAGGGGTAGACCTACTGTTGTCTGAGGGGCGGATATCGTCTCGCGAGTGCTATAAAATCGGGTGGACGTGCATACGGGTTGCGAGGGTGCATCACGAGTCCAAGTTGTGGTTGGATTATGTAAACACTAGGAAGCTAATGAACTGCCGTTTATGCGAGAAGTTGGTGCCCCAGTCGCCAAATCAACTCATCTTCTAGTCCGGTCAGTAGATTTATGGCCAACCCCTCGGAGTTGCACGCACTTGGCAAGTATGCGGTGGCGGTTGGTTCTCCTCGTCGACAAGGCGACGCGGTCATTTACTTATAAGTCTTGCCAGCACCCAGTTTTGCGATCACCTCTCGCTCCCACTTCACTGAACAGTGTTTCATGTCTATTTGGTGCGCGTATGGTCTTGCGTCATACTTTTACGTGGCTAACGCCGTTGAAATGGGGAGGAATCGCCGGGCTCACCCTCGCTTTGTTGTCGCAAAATACGTTAGAGATCTTTGAAATTGATACCACTGTTGGCGCACTAGCAGGCATCTCGTTTTTGGGGGAGATCTAAGTCTACGAAGTTGATTCCATGAAGATAATCCTACATTTCTCCAATGGTTCTGGTGCGCTCGGCCAATAGCATTTACTCAGCAACGCGCAAACTATGTATTAGAATCTTACTTCCTACCGAAGAGACATTGAATCCAGAAAGAAGCTACTCGATTGCATCGACCCCGTCTGGACTGGCATTATGGCGTATAGAAACCTTATACCAACTACGAAGATTCTAAGGGAGTACCCCGCTGCTGACCCACTCACTCGCTTGAAAATGGCAAGTCACAGTGCCATTTCGTGCTGGTAGTATACTAAATCTTCAATATTGTGCTCAGTATATCGGCCAGAATAAGGTACTACCGATCTGGAGCTATTCATAATTGACTAATGCGCACCCGTTTAGCATTTCCGATCTCCGAGGAGCGATTGATCAGGGTTACCATCTACTGCGGTCCATTCGGAACACCGTTTGAGGATCAGTGAGCTGGGTGTCTCTGAACAGGAGATGAACCAGTTCGAAGACGGGGAACTCCTTTCTAAAGCACTAGTAAGGGTACCTGGCATGACCCTTACCTTTCACTCATTTCAATGCTGTGATAACATATCGAGAGACCATCGCGTTGGGCTCTGCATTCGTATAGGCTACTGCCCAACTACGTAGACGACAAGGTTGCCTTGCTCGGAGATGCAGTGTTATTTCCTGTGTGGTCAAACCAACACCGAGAATTCCTAGGCGCATGCTATAGAGCCTCACAGACAGGCGATGGGGCAAGCACAGGACCTTGCCGATATTCCATTAAAACAACTCTGATTCATTCTTGTTCGTGTCATTAGGACGCACATGTACTGGGTCACTTGCTAACCCGCGAGCTAACGCATACAGTAAATCTAGACAATGCCCTCAAGATACACGAAGCTGTTTGCTTGGTGTTTGCAGTTTCTGCAGAGGAGCATTGGCGCCTGGAGCGTAGTACGCGAGCCGAATTCTAATCGATCTTGCAAGATACGGCGATCTCAAGTTCGGGACATGGGTATTTGTGTCTTGTGTGCAGTTTCTTTTGTAGTCCCCGCCCCCGAGCTCAATTTTTTTCTTCTTTAGTGACATCGCCTCATGATCCCATTTATCTCCATCGCTGTATGCAACTGCCCATATTGTATCTATGGTCAGATGCGTGCAGAGATATAGATAGCATTGTCTCTGGTATACATACATGGATCGACTCCGACTTTCGCCGCAATGCACACTCGAAGGAACCAAACACATGCCACTATGTGAATCGCCTCAGATAGGTATACGTTGTGGCTTAAATGTTTACGACAGGAAAACATCTAAAACGAATGACCATCATAATGATCGGTCAGCTTGCATGGCCATGAGTGAGTCATGTTCTCATGCTATGGAGACCGCCGACTGATTCTGCCAAGGATGGTCACTCCAGATGGACCGGATTCGACTGAATGAAACCGATCTCGGTAAGGATCTTTGCATGTCGAGTGATGATTGGGCCCGGCTTCCATGAAAGAGACCTTGTTTAATCAAAATTCCACGGGGCTCGGGAGCCCTTTTATTTACTTCATATTTTTATGTCCTACACAGGGTAGCGCACCCCAACAAAGGACAAAATTAACAAATCAAGTTCCATGTGGCAGCGACCAGCTGGGCTTGCGGGATGGGTAGCCATCATACTTACCTGCAGGCGGATTAGCATCAGGAATTTTACGGAAGCCTTACGTGAACTCATCCTGTACTTATTCAGTCATACGAAACCTGTGTATGTGACTCGTCGTGCCGCAATGACTCGTCACCCAAGTTTTGTAAGACTGAACTAGTGCAGGATAAGACCACATAAGACTTCTATAAAATTCCTTGATGGCCTATTGTCCTTAAACCCCGTTGACATCTGGTCCTCACAGACGACTATCTCTTCGCACTGCAAATTCATCTCGGTATGGAGTCAACCTTCCGGGTATCCATTTGGTTGGCTCTTCTTCCATCGTAGTTTTGTGATCGAGGCTAACCCTACCATAGTGGAGGTGGAATGGGGGGGTTGATGCTAGCATTAGTGATTGGAAAGTATGGCAACCTACCTGTTGACATATACGAAGCTGGCCCCACAATCACCACTGTTGGTGCTGGCATCGCATTCTTTGGGAGGACGATGAACATCATGAAAGAAATGGGGTTGTATGAGGAACTCGTAAAGATGGTGGTCGACCCATCCAACAAAGTCGGTGGTTCGTCGTGCCCGTGTCAGTTCATGAACCTCTTCATGTGAACACATTACATCAGGTCCGTCTTACAGGAAGTCCGATCAACAGGATGGGTATCACTGGTTCTCAGTGAATGTAAAAGGTAAGGATGTACAATAATTCCTATATAATTTCTGATACCGTGCGTGCATCCTACAGATGGGGTACTCATGATGCACAGAAAAGATATGGTAGACCTGCTCCTGCAGCATATTCCCTCGTCTTGCAAAATCCATACCTCGAAGAAGCTTACCTCATATGATGTCGATTCCGAGACCGCGAAAATAACCTTGCATTTCTCCGACGGTTCTCGTACAGTCACGGATGTATTGGTGGGAGCCGACGGGATTCACTCAGTAACACGCAAAATAATGTATCAGAACCTCGCTGCCACTTTTCAAGACGATTACTCGGGAAAGAAGTTGCTCGAATGCGTCGATCCTGTATGGACTGGGATGCTCGTCTACAGGAGCCTTGTACCAACCGTGAAACTCCTGAGAGAATACCCCGAGGTTGAACTACCGACCGGTCTCATGCTGGTAAAACATCTTCAAAATCTGCGGTATAGATACCACGAGCTCACCTCCGTACTTAGCACGTTGGCAAGAAGAAAGTAGGGACACGCAACTCGCTTGGAGCGTTTTCCTGGCTGACCATGTAAACCTTCTTAGCACATCGTCACATTTCCGATTTCCCAGGGGAAACTGATCAACGTGATCATCTTCTTGCACGACAGCAGTGCCTTTGGAACACCGTTTGAGGGTCGCTGGGTGACGGAGGTTCCTGAACAAGAGGTTTTGGATCTATTCGATGACTGGGAACTCCGATGTCAAGCGCTAGTAAAGGTATGCTATCCCCATCTGCTTTGGTTTGTCCTAGCTTCAGTTGCTGAGGTCATGATGTCAGTGTGTCGAGAAGCCGTCTAGATGGGCGTTACATTCCCTTAGGCCGTTGTCTCATTACGTAAACGGAAGGGTCGCTCTGCTTGGAGACGCTGTGCGTCTTATTTTGACTAAGCTAAATCTCGTAATGGTTGACTATAATTAACAGGCACATGCCATGGAGCCGCACTTTGGGGCAGGGGCAGGACAGGCGATCGAGGTGAGTAGCGGCCACTCTATGTCGAACAGTCATATATAAAAGTCACGTCACTTTCAGGATGCCTATGTGCTGGGGCGCCTATTAACGCATGCGTCCACGCACCTCGGAAACGTAGCCGACGCGCTTCAAGTGTACGACGAGCTCAGAGTACCGTTTGCGAACAGCGTCGTCCAACGGTCGCGGGATGTCGGTCGTCTTTACGGACTCTGTTACGACGCGCCCGTCGATGGTGTCTCGCCGGACAGGCTCGACGGGGTGCGCAAGTCGATCGAGGATGCGTGGATGTGGCAGAGTGACAGTGCGTTGGTCTGGGGCGATGCGGAGGCACGCTGGCATATCAAGTGTAGTATGCAGGCCAAGTGCTACTAGGCGGTATTGATATCAGATCTAGATATGGCTAGTTTTTCATTTCTTGCTTCACCTTGATGAGACCCTATGCCTCTGATTTGAATGTATTTATACCATCGGGGGGTACTACGGCGGAGCTGGATTGCGTGCTCAGGTCGATCGAGGATGCATGGGAGTGGCAGACTGACTTGGAGTGGGTGTGGAGTGAGGCGGAGGAGCCTGACGCCCCAAGTTTCGTACGCAGGCCCGGGACAAGCCTTAATCGGGCTTTCGCGATGTCTGGTTTTTGTAAGTTCTGGTTCAGAGTGCGGAGTTATGTTGTGGCTTCTGTAGTACCCAACGGCCTGTACCAAGTCTGTACAACACCGATCTAGATCATCCCTCTCATATGTTGTAGAGACGAGCCTCCCAATCCTTTCATGTCACAGTCGACCGACTAGGAGTCAATCAAGATATAGTCGCTTGATGATCATCCCACACGCATGATAATGAGTATCGATGCCTTCCCATGGACTTGAGCGATGAAGTAGAGTCATCACGCGCTTGCGGAACATGGAACGGATGTGGGGTAATAATAAGTTGTACATCATGATATCAAGATTAAACACGCTTTCCGCCCATCGCAGCCTTCTTCTTCTCCACCTCTGCTGCTTTAGCTGGACAATGCATCGTTAATTACGAGAACAAGAGTGGAAACTGAGATATACAAACCTTCGGCCTCGGCCTTGCGCTTAGCCTGAGCAGCCTCGCGCTCTTCTTTGACCTTCCTCAGACGAGCGAGATCTGACCTTGCTTCCTCTGTCTCGCCAGCAATATGAAGCTGTGTGGTCAAGTGAAATGCGCTCTTTAAAGTGTGGAGAGATATGCATACCTTCCAGTAGTGTTCCTTAGCTTCTTGCTTTTCTTTTGCCTCCCTGAGAATGCACGACCATGGTCAGCCCACGAGATGACGACGATATCAAAATACGATGCCCTGCCTTTCTTTGCGAGTCAATTGTCCGGAGCCCAAGTCTGATATATTCAGTTTCTTCTCGACGTGGTTTGGATTGATGAGATCCGCATCCTCGTCGTCTTCGTCGACCCCTTGTTTCTGAGCTTGTTTCTGGGCGGCCTGTTTCTTCTTGAGTTCCTTCCGCTCGACGCGCGACATCTCTGGTTGTGCGGCGGCACTGGGTCCCGCGGCCTTGTCCTCTTCCTCTTCCTCTTCCTCTTCTTCGTCCACCTCCTCTAGCGCATCGTCTTCGTCTTCCTTGTCACTATCGACTTCCTCGGCGTTCTTACGACGGGACCTAGCCATGAACAAGATCGTTCAAAGGTCGCACCTCAGAATAACAAAAGACCCACGTACGCCCTTGATACTGCAATACCTTCATGGTCGAGCACCATGTCCCGGCTATCCGCAGCGTCAGCACTGATGGATCCCATCTCATGTCAACGGCGCTCGCTCACCTAAACGATCGACCGCCACCGCGCTTGGTTTTGTTGAGCTTTCCTGTTGATGAACGCATAGATTTTAATGGGCTACGTCTCAGTGAAAAATGTCAACGGTACTTGCCGCTGCCTCTGACCATGGTCGTAGTAACAAAGGTGATAAGAAGGAAAGAGATCGCGTCCGAATTGGGCCGTATGTGCTGACTAATATCCAGTGTTGTTTCTCCCGACCTGACTCTCCGACCCTCGAACTCACCAACGCACGATGACGACGATTCCGTCCCGGCTAGCCCAAGTCTCGCGCATGGCGAGCTCTTCCAGCGAAACACGCATACGGGTCATCAACCTCTACAGAGACTGGGTCCGCGCCGTGAGTGTGCGACCGACAGCGACAACCCGCAACGCTGACCCCCCCCATCACAGGCACCCGAAATCGTGACCTTGTACGCCATCCCCGTCACCCCCGCCTACGTACGACATTGTATACGCCAGAAATTCGAGGCGAACAGACACGTCACCGATCCGCGCGCGATCGAGGTGCTCGTGCACAAGAGCCGTCTGGACCTCCAGGAAGCCCTTAATTGTTGGAAGCAGACAGACCATGTGATGGGTATTCTTCTCCAGACGGAGCAGCGGCCTCAGCGTACGTTTTTGCAAAAGTTTTTCGAGGGTGCGTGTTGGCCATGTGTCGTCGGGTGGTTGAGGATGCTGACTCTGGGTGCTAGGCAGAGACGAGGATGCCGTTCGGCCGGCTGCCTCTGGTGTCGTATAACACGCCAGATCATTCATGTTGCATGGTGTTTAGACAACCAAATACTAGACCATCTTTGGGAGACCTCTCTGCCTCCCCTAACTATTTACATATCTCATAGTGTATTTGAGCGGTTGTCTGGGACGATGCAACTAACCAGACAATGGACCTACTAGAGTTCATCATTTCTACGTGCCCTGCTCCAAATATCCCTCATCCACGGCTCCGTCCCGACCTCGAATCTCACCCACAAGATAGCAAACAACACTTCTAGGACCAAATCTTGTATCACGAGCATGCTGACTACGAAGAGGTCCAGCAGTCGAGTAACGCGGGAGGAACGCAGCACAGCCAAGGAATGGAAAAGCGGTTGTGCGCAATCCAGGAGGATATCTCCTGGAATCGGCACACAACGCATCCGTCGCGTCATTCGTTCGATCCATCCTAGCTCTTTTGCGTTGTGTCCTACCTCAAAGACGCGCATGTATGTGTCCTCGTCAGACACGCTGAACACTGGGCACTGGCCGTCTGTCTTGGACTTGCATCCTGTGTACAAGAACAGTCGTGCAGAAGGGGCGAGCAGAAAGAGCGTGAACACACGTGAGGATGTGTATCTGATCGTGAGTGTGGGCGTCAGATCGTCAGCATCCCTTGGGGAATACCTCCACGTCTGCGTGGATGGATCGCCTGAGATGAGTTCTATAGAAATGCCTGTTTCCTCGCAGCGTTGTTCGAGGAATGTGAGCGCACGCTGACGAGCATAGCGTTCGAATAGTGTGGGGGTCTGATAGATGACTCCGCCCGGGTGGTCGCGTGCAGAAGCAGTGCGTTCACCGCCTTCTCTGGGTGGTGACTGCTGAACGTCGCTCTCTCTTGGAGACATGGCTGGGAAAGGCTCTGGTCGAGCAACAATAGGTAAACGTATGCGGTAATGGAGTATCCACGCTTGGTACAGTATCCGTGGCATGGTGGCAAGCAATGCCAACGGATACCGAGCGAGGATAGCCAAGAGGTTGAGCCTCGTGAGCGCCGCTGCACGCTGAGGCGTCAAATGCGCGATCAGCTTGAGGGCCCCAGCCGGGTCAGGCGTGCGCAAGTGCACCCGGATACTTGGCAGGTTCGGGACGTTGCGCGGGGTTAGATCGAAAGGGGGGTGAGAGGGCAACTTGAGGGCGATACTGTATAACCCCGATCGATCGTTGAATGGGGAGACAAAGAAGCGGCGGGGTAATGTCCACTGATGGTCATAGCTATCCAGTGCATGAGCAAAACGACAATGAGGAAAACGACAAAATCCGATTACCCTTTAGGCGGCGTCGGGTCCTCGTACTTGTCTCGATGCAAGACATAGACATGGCCCTCGCCAAACGTATTATGCACCTGTACACAGTGTCGTGTGTCTTCACACAGCACGCACCCGACGAAGTAGCACGCACCTCGAGTACGACAACGGACACCTCGCCAGACGGTCGGTAACAATAATAGATTGTGAGGGGGTTGATCCCCTCGAATGCACAGATGGCGGGCATCGTCAGCATCCAGACGTCTCGGACTTGGCTCGGTGCGGTGATCACACCATGGTCGAGCAGGATGCGGTCGAGTTTCGCGCGAATGCCGATGGTGGACGCCGGGTATTGGCGGGCGAGGTACCCCTCGCCCCTCAGCCCGAGGAGAGTGCGCCAGATGGACCCGTAGCGGAAGATATAGAACAGAGGGGGACCCCACCCGAGGGAGATGGGAATGTCGAGAGCAAACCGCTCGAGGGCGTCAAGGGACACGAGGAGCGCGAGGGTCGGGTAAGTGAATGCATGTTTGGCGTCAACGGGGAGCAGTCTGGCGTGGGTGACCTTGTTGGTGAGGACATACGCGCAGGACGGTAAGACGGACGGCGTCGATCGGGTGTATAGCCAAAACCATGCAAGAACGAGACCTGCCGAGACTGTCGTCCACGCGATCATCGTTGTTGATGCTAACAGCGTCGGGGACGAAATGCGGATCCTCGCCGAGCCCGAGCGTTAGTCACACAATCAAGGTTTAACGCAATGGATTGGATATGGCCGTATTATCTACAGACAGGTGCACGTCGACACTACGGACGGTGTCGGAAGAGTACAGGAAATTCACTAACGCAACGGTCCATCGACGAAACGCATACATTGGCTGTTCAGACTAGAGAAGTTCGAGCTACAGCGCGGATACAGGCCATGGTGTGGACAAGTAAAGGAATATTTGGTTCTAGAAAGTCTGGGCCCGAGATACACCTGTAATTGAGTTTTTTTGACAACTCGACCGGTCCGCCGTGTTAGGTTTTTAAACTCCATTTGGGGATGCTGTAGGTGCGGCGCCTTCGGGCTCAGGTTCATATCTCTCTCATCGTCCATGGAGCGTTCTCGCAGAATTTTCCTAAAAATTGCCTCTGCCACAGATCAAGTCGTTGCTGCTGCCAACGAATATGCCAATCGCAAGGATTCAAACGCCGTTCCACGCTGCCACTTTCAGCTGGAAGGGGATATGCAACGGATCTCTGCTGCTTGCAAATGTCTCGCAGGTATACTTGAGAAAATACTACCCGACAGTCCTCTGGTCGATATCCGGATACAAGATTGGCTCGATACAGCTGAACCACAAGAGTGCCTAGACACACTGAACCAGATGAAGAGTTTACTCCAACACGATCTCACCATTTTCAGTCTCTCGTGGTTGCCTATGTTTGGAAGAGGACAAGGTTCGACTACTACTCAGAACAAAATCAAGGAAGTGGTCGATCTCTTCAGTACACGTAAATCATGTTTTCATTTTCTGTTTTCGACCGAAGTCTGGTGAGTCTTTCCATTGTACGGCTTAAGAAGGAACAACTCATTCGTGGTCCCCAGGAACAATGAGAGTGCTACCCAGAATCAGGAAGGTGTAGCCCAGTATCAAGATATTGGATTTCGGGGGGGATCCAATGTCCATGGACCGGGGTCTCTCGCTGAGATGGAAGTCGAGTGAGTTTTTACCTAAGGCACTGTCCACTTTCTGATTGAGGTTCAGCACTTTCGCGCCACCTCATGGAAATGCTAATTGTTTGGGGAATAACCCTCTAGGGGCATCGACCATGGAGGAGGCCCAAGCTACCCAACATGCCGACAATGTGTGCGTCCTATACTACTTTGACCAGTGGTCATTTTCTCATGATCGCTCAGAACTGGGATACCGGATGCGGTTAATGACCATTTAGAGGATCGTCAAGCAGTTACGAGAAGGAAACACGAAGGGAAGACTGACGAGCAAAAAAAGGAGCAAGGTGAAATTATCTAGGGCAATTGCTTACACATAGTGCTGACATTTTTGGTCAGAAAAGAGACTTGAAGAAATCTTGAAGTGGCTCGACGGGTGGAACTGCGCCGAAAAACAGGATGCTACACTTTCACTTCGCCAAGAAGACACATGCAAATGGCTTTTTGACACAACCCAGTATCAGACATGGAAGAAAGGGGGGAGTCCGTTCTTATGGTTACGGGGCAAAGGTGAGACCTTCCCAATCGCCGCTAGTCGTCACTCGCTTATGAAGCTACGTGTGTAACCTTAGCCGGGGCAGGTAAATCCGTAATAGCGTAAGTTTGCATTCCATACCTTTCGTTAGTACTAAGTTTACGTCAGGTCGTTTGTTATCGATTCCCTCCGGAAGGAACTACTCCCGGGAAATACCCTGGTGTTCTTCTACTGTGATTTTCGAGCCGAAAGGTCCACGAGCTCTGCAGAAGTTATACGCTCAATTTTGTCTCAGTTGCTCCGACAATCTCGCGGTCGCTTTGCTGATCTTGAAGATATTCTTGATGACCTGGTCGAGGCAAAAGAATGGGGAGGTGGAATGCTCAATAATACAAAGAAACTCGCTGTATATGCATCTCGTGCTGCCAGCGTGCTCGGACAGAAACCTCTTGTTGTCGTGGATGCCCTGGACGAGTGCAAGGACGTCGAGCAACTCATCGGGGCTCTTACGATAATTAAAGAGCAAGTACGATTTTTCGTCACCGGCCGTCCTTTGCACACCATTATGGTCGATCTCTCGGGGATGCCATTCGTGTCAATGGAAGACATGGCAGACAAATTGTTGGCAGATATTGAATTGCATGTGACCCGGGAACTGGATGCCCGTCAACGGCTAAGGGCTCTTGACATTGGGTTCAAGATGGAGATCCGCGCCATCTTACGTGAGAAGGCAGAGGGGATGTAGGTATTCCTGTCCTTTTTTGGCACCTGGGGACTGAACGCTCTCTTTTTCCAAGGTTTCGTTGGGTGCAATGCTCGATTGACACACTTGATCGGTGCATGACACGAAAAGAAGTCCGCGATGCTCTTGACAACCTACCGAAGGGACTCGAAGAGACATACGAGAGAATTCTGCGCGCAATAGATACGGAAGATCTTGCAGGAAAGCTGGCACGGCGGGCACTGGTTTGGCTCGTGGCTGCGCTACGTCCGTTGCAGTTATCCGAATTGATGGAAGCATTGTCAATCAACCTTAGGACGCGAACATTGGATTTAGACGTCGGGCCGATGCATAGTGGGGCCTTGCTGGATGCATGTGGGAGCCTTGTGATGTATAGTGAGAAGACAGAGGTTGTTTTTCTAGCTCATTCCAGCGTCAAGGTGAGTTTACGGATATTTTCGCGGATCAGCATACAATTAACCCCGCTGGTGTAGGAGTACCTCATCGGGAGGTTCATCTGCAATAAACTACCACGCTATCACATTGACTTGGAACAAGCACACTTACTACTTGCGCAGTCGTGCATGTGCTACATCTCTGCATGTCTTGATCGCACGCCGGAATTGTCCCCAGCCGACACCTCTCGCTCAAGCAAGCCTGACGTTTCTTCTCTCTGGATCGTACACCATCTCCAGTCATGGCCACTGCTCGATTATGTACTCGACGATGCTTTTGATCACTTTGGATACCTTGGCTCGACATTTAAATCAGTCTTGGCTGACATAACAGTGCTGGCAGATGTGATCCAATCCCATGCCTGGATATGGGATCATGTGTACACCCCTGCAAGATGGACAATCAGTAACAGACCACGTTGGCCTGCAGCAGGACATGATCTCTTCCTTTACGTACTTGTCGCGTTCGCTCCAAACTCGCTCCTGATCAAATCCTTTCATCGCGTAGCCCTCAAACCCAAGGAGGGTACCAATCCACTCGTGTACGCTGCACATTTTGGCAAGGATGAACATGCTTGTACCCTACTGTCGCTGGGCGCCAGACTAAACCAGAAAGGCTGGGAAATTGTTGGATACCGCCAATCTCTGCCCATCGAGGTTGCTCTCCAACATCGACGCCATGCAATGATCGACCTCTTCGTGGAAGAAGGGAGCACCATACCCCCACGCTTATTCATGGATTCATTCTTCACATACGATGGACTTTTTAACCATACCAGTCGATTTGATATCCTTCCTTCGTCTGTCATAATGGTGCTGCTACAATCCGACGAGCTTGTGGAGTGTATGAGTGGCTATCCAAACAAGGCAGCCGCAACGGTAGTCAAAACGATCACCCAATTGTTCATCTTTCTGAATGTTTCTGAACAAGACCTCATCATAGTCATACGAAGATTCCTTCAAGTGGTGGATGAACTCTTTACATCCGATATGATTGGAGAAGCTCTTCTTCGTCTTGCCATCGCCCAAGGCTACTTCTCTGCTGTGCGATATCTCCTTACCACCCTTGACATCCCTCTCCCCTCTGGGACACTTGTCAATCTGCACGACTTCCCA